>BCLG01002505.1:40488-69612 GCA_001602295.1 Zoysia matrella | reverse complement strand
TCCATCATTAAACTATAGTGTTTGTAAATCACTCTGTCTACGAACTTTTGATAAGTCTTAATTAACAAGCATGCTCCGCATGTCTGACTTTTATCCTAAGTAATCATCTATCTCATTGAACTTTTTAGTGACAACTACTAGCAAATGTAAATTAGGATTGAAGTTGTCGGGATGCCTTTTAGAATACAGTAAGGCTTTCCATGACAACAGCAGGCTGAGAACTGAACAAAAAGATGCCTAAAATCTGATATCAATGATAAAAAACATGTCATATAAGAAAAAAGGCAAAAAAAAAAAAAGGAGAGAGAGGTGAAAATGGAGAAAATGCTAAGATTCAGAAATGTGACTTTGCTTTAAATGAAAACATTATTCAATACATATTTGGAAATTGCCACAGTGGCTAATAGAAGGCTACAGGACATTCAACCGAGTAATAGGCCAGTCCAAGTGAGTAGTATTTATGGTAATTTAACCCTGAGAACAGTTGAGAGTGAGCATCTACCTGCAGAGTGTTGAGAATATCGAACTGAAATGACAATGTCAATTCCAACTCTCCATTCACTTAAGCAAGGACACCTAAATGCACACAGCCTGTTGGAAGTTAGTTGCAACTAATCATTCATTAGATGTTCAAGTAAAAATGTTCAGGGAAAAAGGAAAGTAAAAAAATGGAGAAAAATGCTAAGAATCTGGATTGAATGCTTCCTTTAGCTGAAAAATGTAGGCAGGGTCCAGGATAACCGGCATGCTGTCTGAGAAGAATATGTTGTTCAGTGTCAGAGGATTACCTGGTCTTGCAGTGGTTGGATCGTTATGCGAGTACTATTAATGGTAATTTAACCCCGACAGATACCGAGAAGTGAGTATCTAACTGCACACTAGGGACAATGTCAAACGAAAATGATAATGGTGGTTCCTACTCCACATCCAGCGTTCAGTGAAGCGAAGAGCCAGCTAAATGTTTATGCTCTTAAGTTTTGCAGGAGACCAAAATTATATTCCAGACGAAAATATGATATGCCAGAGAACAACCAAGAACCGAGATAGGTTCAGCCAATGCAGGGGGTCCGTTGCCAAACAGGGGCGGAGCCTCATGGAGGCCAAACTGGCTCCGGCCCCCCCTTGATTTAGAAATTTTCTTTAAGAAATTAGTGCACTGCAATGGCAAAAGGTGTAAAATCAAGATAAAAAACGTGAAGATTGATTAATGGCAGCACATGAAAGTGATCTGCTTTAAGTTTTCCTCTCTCACCTCGCTGTTTATGGCTGTCAAATTTCTTCTGGCTATAGATTGAAGAAATTACTGTAGCAGTCAGCCCCCCTCTATTTGGATTCACGCTCCGCCACTGTTGCCAAACCAAACGCATCAGAACCGGCAACAAGCGACTGCCGGCTGGCTGGCCGCAAAAGAGATAAGGAGCCGGAACTATTTCAGCGGTTGGACCAGCAAAATTATGCACATAAACAAAATAATTTCTCCCAGCGGTTGGAACCTTTTGCCTTGTTTGAATCGTGATTCTCTCGCAACTTGCACCAACCTTGGCGTACTGTAGCCGGGAACGCGGCACGGCGACGCGCATTGGCGAGACAAGAGGATGGCGGCAGTATCCAACGGATGCGCTGGCACATGAGGATCCTACTGCCGCTGCATTCGTTGGATTGCTACGGAACGGAACGACAGCTATCCAAATGCAACATGATAATTTTCTACAAGAATGAAGAACCACTTGGTCCGTCCACCCGCACGAGAGTGGAACTCACTTACATAGGAGAAAGCGCCTGCGAAGGGGAGGACTGCCGACTCGAGCAAACGCTGCAAACCCCAGCGGCCGGCGGCGGGCCGCCGTCGGGGGTGACGCGGCTAGGTCATGGTCGGGCCGGAAACTGATCTCAGTGTCAGCACGAAAGCAGGAGTTGGGCCGACCGGCAATAAGTTTTGCGTTTTAGCAGGCCGGAGGGGTCTGAATTACACGATGTCTGCCCGATCAAAGTTGCAGACGGCAATTCAAGTGCCGACCACCTTGGGCGGCAACGGCAGCAGGGCAGGGCAGGGCAGCGCCAGAGGCCCAGAGGCTGCTCACGGTAAGTCGGTAACGGTTCGATGGACACGGAAAAATTTCAGGTATTTCCTGATCTTTGAAGCAAAGCCAACCCAGTTTGTCATGTTCTTACATGAACCACAGGTTAATCATGTTTATTCGCGCAATCTCATGCACACACAGTCACACACAATCCAAGTCAGAAACGTAGCCACGCGCATACACATAAGATTTGAGGCAAAGCAGACACGAGCAGAGCGGAGCAGCGTCCGGAACCCGAACACGGCTCGGATCACCGCGTACCGTCTACGGCAGCCGGAGCTGAAGCCGACGAGTCCCCGGAACTCGAAGGTCTCGGCGGCGAACCGTCCTTCCGCTTCCTCCTCCTCGTCTTCTTCCTCGGCGGCCTCGGAACGTCGGGGCGCGGCTTCGCGTCTTGCCGGCGGTGCGGACCATTGTTCTCCGGAACTGCACGGGACGGCGATCCGGTCCGAGGGTGCGGGTCGAAATCTGTTGAGCAATCAACGCATCGAACATTCATCTTTCAGTACATGACACGAACAAGAACAATTCGCGCGTACAGGACGGAACGACACCAACCAGATATGTGCTTTTCTGTAGTACTGATGAAGAACAGGAGAGCAGGACAATTGCAGGTACCTTGTGATGACGCCCAGGATGTCCCTGCGGATGCAGCAGCAGCAGCAGCAAAGTGGCCCAAAGATGAAGAAAGGTCCGGTGATGCCATGATCTCCTTCATCTAATACAACACATGAACACATGCACACTGAGACATCTGAAAAGAAAGTTGCAGTGTTCTGCTGAATTCAGGTGTGTATTTACCCAGCTTGGAGAGGCATTCCCCATCGAGCTGCTGCCCCAACCAATGTGCGCGACATGCTTCACATCCGTCGGACAGCCGATCTCCATCTCACGCTCCTTCACCGCTGCAGCAAATCAAGATCGACGCAGCATGCAAAGGATGAATACTAATTAAACTCCTCTGGAACAGTGCTAACTGTAATTACTCAACGCGATCGCAATTCAGTAATTCATGAAGCCTTTTACGTACTGAATATCTGAGAGACGACCCTGAAGCCCTTGAAGATGCCTTTCATCGCCATTGGAGGTGTTGCCGTCCGCCCGCGAAGGCACGGTGATGCCCTTCGGAGACGAGAAGACGCAGCGCAAGGGAAGAGTGTAAGCAAAGAGATTAAACAGTCTCAAAGGCATTTCTTGTCTGACAAAGATGTACTATCAACCAGAGTTTTTTTTTTCTCTCTCTCTCGTTTGGCGGAATGAATGAAGGCATGATGATGGAGGGATTGGTGATACATCTACAACGCGGTCGTGTGCAGAGCTCAAGCAAGTTGTTGGTGATGGTGATGCTCCTCCTTTGTTAGTTGTTTATATATCGAAAGGTTTGAGTTAACCAGAAAATGTTGCCACCATCACCATCACTGTATTGTTTTTGTTCGAGTTATTTATAAGGCCATCTTTAGCAATTTATAAGTCCACTTTTAGCTCTACCTGTTTCTATGGACTAAAGTCTAATTTTAATGAATGGAGTAACTACTAGTACTAGATTATGGGATCCAAACAGGCCATAAAGCATGCATTTTACAATCCTCAAAAGGTCTTTGTCCTTCAAGATAATAACGTGTAATTAAAAGAAAAAGATTAATCAGATGGCCTTTACATATAACTGGGGCGTTCCGAACAAGTCATATCATGTCATCACTCTTGTACTCTGTTCTCGAATTTGTTGGTGAGAAGAGATCATAAAAACTGCGAGAGGCATATTTTTCATATATCAGATTTGCATTCGATCTGGAAATCAAGCAAAATTTATTCAAAATCTGCTTTATTAATATGAAAATAGAGCAGGAGATCTTAATAACACTACTAAGTTGATAACCGCAAGTCATACTACGTCGACACACGACAAGTACTCAAGAAACCAACTGATTAAAAAATCTTGCATCCAACGAATACACCGTTGCAGACACGGCGAAACTAATCAAGGGTACGCGGCGGCGACTAGAAGCCGTGGATCTTGATTTTGTCCTTCCTGGCCATACCGGCCTTGACGAGGAACGCGGCGACGCACTTGCGGTGGTCGCCCTGCAGCTGGATGATCTTGCCGAGGTCCTCGTCGTCCACGACGATGCCGTTGCAGCAGAGCTCGCGCTTGAGGTCGCGCAGGATCCTGGCGAAGTTGTAGCCGGCGCTGATCCCCTCCACCGTGGTCAGCGTCTTGCGGCCGTTGCGCTTCTGCACGCGGAGGTGCACCACGTCCGCGGGCGCCGCCGCTTCCTCGGCGCGCGCGGCGTCGGCGAGCGGGTCGAACGACGACGGCAGGTCGCCGAAGTCTAGTGCCGAAGGGACGGACATGAACAGCTCGTCGTCGTCAAGGTCTTCCTGACCTGGTGGCGGGCGGCGGGAGAGCATGTACTTGTCCTTGGACGGCGCGCGGCCCTTGACAGGCTTGGTGGCGCTCTTGCTGCCCTTCTTGGCGGCCGAGGACTTGGACTGTGCGACGGCTGCAGTCTCCTCCTCCTCGTCGTCGGAGGAGGACTGCAGCCCCCACCCCGCCAACGGCTTCAGCGGCGGCGGCGACACCTTCGCGGCGTCTTCGAACGCGGGCGGCGCCAGGTTGACTGCCTCCAACTTGGACGACGGCACGGCGGCGGCGGCTTTGCGGGCTCCGGGGATTCTAGCGCTCGAGATCGTTGGAATCTTTGGGTTCGCGTTCGTTGATTGCGTTATGGTTGCAGGTGGAGGCCGCGGCGTGGATTTATAGGATTCGCCGCGGTTCGTGGAAGTGGAACGGAAGCAGAGTCCGCGTCGGGGGCGGGACGTGCCTGTCCCAGGCTTGATCTGGACCGTCCGTTTGTGCGCGTACGGTTGTAGATGCGTGGGGAGAGTCCTGGTTCGCATCTGATCCTGGAGACCAAACTTGGCGGTCACGGTTTCTAGATTCCACGTTAGTCTGCATGCCTGTCCATAAAAAAAATGTACTCCGTATATCCCTGTGATCAGGTTACCGTATGGCTACAGATTGAACAGAAAAAACACGAGAAAAAGTCCAAAATAATCCGTTCATCCGTCAAAAAGATACCAAAGCATATATCTGCAATACAGAATTACAGAATCAAGAAATAATTGTTGTGATGTGACGGCAGTCAACCAGGGCATCCATACGTACAAGAATGCGGTAAATCCTCTGAAATGCTGTCCCACCCAACTTGCGGCAAGGCGTCTATCCATGTCTGCATTGTTTCTGTAACAAAATGGCCCTTTAAGGCATGTAAAAGAGAGAAGCAAAAGACTAGATTGAAGGTATGACAATGTGCTACATGAGCAACTGTGAAGGTAATCCTCTTGGTAAAATGAAGATTATACGCAACAATGTTAACACCAATGTCAAAGCGGTCCTAAAGCCTTCCCTCAATTCCTGGGTCCTGGGATATGATTTTTTTTTTTTGATAATGGAAAACTTGTTCCGGCTTTAGCCTCAAAAGAGGTTACAGCCTAATACAAAAAGGTAGCACGCAGACTGCTGGCACACCAAAAGTAAAAGACACAAAGTTTCTCAAACTATTTAGTCAAGAATTCTAAAGCGATAATTTCAGCCATGGTTGATGAAGAACTACGAAATCATCATCTCCAACTTGTGACATACGCCTTCAATTGTCTCCCTATCATCTCCATTCTTTTGCAACTGTGCCCAAGAGCGAAACCAGTGAGTGTCCCTGTAAAGAAACTGCAAGTATGTTTTTGTTAGAGCTTTGTCAAACACTACATCATTTCTACTTAACTAAATAGCCCAACACAAAGCACACGCTCCTACCAATAGCATTTTCTGCATTTTAGGAGCCCACCCCAACAGCCAACTATTAAACAAATGAGTAAAGCTTCTAGGTGGTGGAATGTTAAAAGCGAAAAACACTAATATCCATATGAACTTAGCAAGATGACAATCAAAGAAGAGATGGTTTATGCTTTCATCTTTTGAACAAAAACAACACTTCAAACTATCTGCCCAGTTTTTTTGGCTAAATTATCTTTGGTTAGTGTAACTCCTCTATGAAGGTACCACAGAAAATTTTAATTTTAAGTGGTATTTTCAATTTCCAAATGACCTTGTTATTCACTAAAACACCATCATTAATAATATGTCTATACATCGACTGCACCGAGAAGGCTCCTCAGGCATGCAAATCCCATCGAAAGTGATTTTTATCCTCGTTAAGCGTCACTAGAGCAATAGTTGCCACTAGAAGATGCCAACTGTCTAAATTTGCACCAACCAGAGCCCTCTTGAAAGAAATATTAAGAGGTAATTTGCACCAACCAGAGCCCTCTTGAAAGAAATATTAAGAGGTACAGTGCTCAAAACCGTTGCTACCGTAGTGCTCTTCCTTCTGGCTATTTGATATAAGGCATTGAACTTTTCTTTAAAAGTAAGATTTCCTACCCATTTGTCTTCTCAGAACCTAACCTGATTCCCATCCCCAAGTTGGAAGGAACCTAAGCTTAGAGATTTATCTTTTACCTTCATTAAACCTGCCCAAAAATGTGAATCACCGGGTTTTCGTTGAACTTGTCCAATTGTTTTATCCTTCAAGTACTTATTGCGAATAAGTTGTTGCCACAAAGCATCCTCATTTACTAATTTGAAAAGCCATTTGCTTAACAAACATTGGTTCTGGATCTCAATATTTGTTATTCCTAAACCGCCTTGTTCCTTAGGTTGACAAAGTATAATCCACCTTGTTAATCTATATTTCTTTTTGTGACCATCACTTTGCCAGTAGAATCGTGATTTATAATAGTCTAATTTTTGTAGGATACCTTTTGGTACCTCAAAAAAAAACAACATATACATTACTAAACTTGTGAGGACTGAATTAATAAGAACTAAACGTCCTCCTACAGACATATGCTTACTTTTCCATCTACTTAGTTTTTTCTCAAACTTCTCTTCGATTATTTTCCAATCAGCATTATGCAATTTTCTAAAGTGCATCGGAATGCCTAGATACCTAAAAGGATAGCAACCAGAATGACAACCAAATAATTGAACATATTGCTGTTCGTATTCCTTTGCTTTACCAAAACAAAAAATCTCGCTTTTATGAAAGTTAATTTTAAGACCAGATAATTGTTCAAATACACATAAAAGAAGTTTCATATTTGTGGCTTTGGCAATATCATAGTCCATAAACAGAATCGTGTCATCCGCATACTGTAAAATGGATAAGCCACCATCAACTAGATGTGGGATAACTCCTGTTATCTGCCCATCTTCTTTGGCTCTATTGATTAAAATTGCAAGCATATCTGCTACTATATTAAAAAGAACTGGTGAAAGAGGATCCCCCTGCCTTAGTCCTTTCCGAGTAATAAAGTTTGGTCCTAAATCATCATTCACTTTAACACCTACATGTCCCCCTTGAACAAAGTTTTTGATCCACTGACACCATTTTGGCGAGAAACCTTTCATACTTAATGTTTGTTGTAAAAAATCCCATTTGACTTTATCGTAAGCTTTTTCAAAATCTATTTTGAAAATGACTCCATCCTGCTTCTTCCTACGTAGCTCACGTAACACTACCACACCCTCCATTATATTTCTTCCTGGAATAAATGCAGTTTGTGTAGGAGTAATGACCTTCTGAGCCACATTTAGGATCCTATTTGTCGCCACTTTTGTGAAAATTTTAAAACTTACATTCAAAAGACAAATAAGACGGTATTGTTGTATTTTTATTGCGTCTTTGCACTTCGGCAAAAGAATTATAGTCCCAAAATTTAGACTATACATAGGTAATCTGCCACTAAACAAATCCAACATGTCTTTTTTAACTACATCCCAAAAAGCTTGATAGAATTCAACAGGGAAACCATCAGGCCCTGGGGCTTTGTTGTGCGCCATACTAAAAATAGCATCTCTAATCTCTTCTTCAGTGAAAGGATCTGTCAAGATCTCATTTTCACCTACAGAAACTTGTGGGATATCATTTATTTAAGTTTCATCCAGATTAACGTTTGTGTTAACTGTTGGACCAAATAAATCTTTATAAAAAGAAGTGATATACTTCTTAAGTTCAGCATCTCCACTCAAAATTTGTTCTCCATGTTTTAACTGATAAATCCGCGTTTTCCTATGTTTACCATTAGCAACCAACTGAAAATATTTAGTATTTGAATCTCCCTCTAGCAAATCTTTTGTCTTAGCTCTTTGATACCATTTTATCTCCTCCTCCCGAAGTAACTGAGCAAGTCTATTATTTAAAAATTGCTTTAAGTCAATTTCTGGTGATGTGAGTGGCCACGATTCTGCTTTCTTGTCTAGTTCGTCTAATTTGTCAAGAAGTTGTTTTTTTCTCTTTCTTATAATGCCCACTAACATTTTTCACCCAGCCCCTAAGGTGTTGTCTCAACTTTCGAATTTTTGCTTGCCATCTCTCTATTGGAGTAGTACCACCATGATCCTTGGACCATATCTCCTTAACCATATCATAGAATCCATCCCGACGAAACCAGCCAAGTTCAAATTTGAAAGTTGGCTGATTTGTCGAGGATGCTTGTCCAGTATTGAGAAGAAGAGGTGTATGGTCTGAAATATCTCTAGAAAGGGCAACAACCATAGATAGAGGAAATTTTTGTTCCCATTCGGTTGACAAAAGAATTCTATCTAATTTTTCATATGTGGGTTGTTGTAGATTATTTGCCCATGTAAATTGCCTTTCTGACATTTCCAATTCTCTGAGATTAAGACTATCGATAACAGCATTAAAAAGAAAAGGCCATCGATGATTAAAGTTATTATTATTTTTTTCATTCATGCTTCTCATAATGTTGAAATCACCACCAATTAAAATTGGTAAAGTTCCATGACTACACATTTGAACAAGCTCTGTAAAAAAAATTCCTTTTGATCTTGTTGCGTCGGCCCATACACTGCTACTAAAGCCCATTTAAAACTATCAATTTTATTACATAAGTGAAATTTCACGTAAAACTCCCCCTCATCAATAGCTCCTATGTCAAAGAAAGACAAGTCAATACCTAGGAGGATCCCTCCCGATCGACCTCTAGGTTCCTTGTAGTGCCAAATAAAATCTTTACCACCACATAAATTCCTTAAAAAAGTATCTGTAAAATTCCTACGTCCTGTTTCTAACAGAGCAATGAAGTTCAGATTTTGCTCCTTAGAGAGATCAGAGAGAAACCTATGTTTTTTAGGGTCTTTAAACCCATCACAATTCCAGAATATTCCTTTCATTAGGAAACATATGAAGAATTTTTCTTAGTCCTTTGGACTGTTTTCTTATGAACTGAAAATGATTTTTGGACAAGATGTTCATTAGCCATGCCATCCAAGTCCATAGACTCATCTATAATGTCTTTACACAAATGGTTGAGTATAAAATGATCGATTTCCTCTTCTTCCTCCATATCTTTTTCCTCCCTTTCTAAAACTTTGGTTTTAAGATCAAGTTGTGGTGGATCTGAAAGTCTAATACGTTCTAACTCTTTTATCTTGTGTATCGTGTCTTCCCCTAGATTAATGCCTAATGTTCTACATTTAGAGGCAATAGATTCTGAAGTGAAATTGATAAAAGATTCGTGAGTAGGGTTACCTTTCTTTGTTGGTGTGATGGTATTCCATTCTTCCTTAAGCCGACTAGCACGTTCAAGTGACTCTTCATCAGCTGTCCCAGCACGCCGTTTGCTTCTGCGCAGCTCACCTGATTGTATCTCAGGAATGGCTGCCAGTGCTGCCACGAGTGCCTCTGAATCAGCAGACTTTGCAAAAGTCAATGTGCTAGATAACTTTGGCTCCACGCCATTATTTTCAGCACAATCAGCACTTCCTTCTTGGTTGTACTCAATGCTGAAATCAGATTTCGGCAGAGAGACCCGAAGCCTCCTTGAAGCTACTGGTGTACACACCGGAGAAATACCAAGTGTAACTTGTTTACCTTTTGGTGCTCCCCCAGAAATACGCTGACCAACTGCTTCTTGATGACTAGAGACTTCTGTAGCATTGTGCTGATTTTCTGCTCCCCCATTGTGATCAGTATCCATGCCATCTTCATTTGCCTCATCCCCTGCGTTGTCATCATTCTCCATATCCAGTGGTTGTGGATTCGAAACATCCAAATCTTCTTCCACTCTGAACTTTAGCTCATACAAATAGTCCCCAATGACAACATCCACAAACTATGGTATGATATTCGGGTCCAGGACAGGTACTTGAATTTTTGAAATATCATGCAACCGGGTAAATACCATATCCACTTGTTTAGTGACGCCAAGAATAGAACCCACTGCCCATAATATTGGAAACTCACGAAGATCCTTGGGTAAGCCAGTGAATTAAACCCAAACTTTTGGCATGACATATTTAATCTCGTGGCCAATGATACGCTCTTCAATTCTCATTCTAGCATTAAACTTCGTGCTGACCTCTCCCCATTCAACCATTCTTTGAAGCTCCACTTTTGAAGGAAAAGTGGCGCTAAAAGCATTAGTACCATTAGCTTGTACATTCCAAGATATATTACTTGGAATCAGACGTTGCAACTCTGCCATCACATTCTCCTTTGTCAAATTACCCTTTGTCACCTGAATCAATGTTGTTCTGGACTCATCTTTTGCTTTCTGACTCACATTATGTGGAATATAGTAGAAGCCTAACCCTTCAACCGCATATCCACAGGAAATGGCATAAGTATGTGCTGATCTTCTGATAGGACACCGATCAACATTATAATCCACACTGTCACATACCTCGCAGTAAAATTTTGATGTGCAATCTTTCTTCTCATGCCCCTTGTTGAAACAGCAGTAACAGTACGGCAACTTGCCACTGTTCCTTGCTGCTCCTTGGCTTGAAGATTCAGTTATGTCCACCTGTTTCTCTGTATTAGATTTACTTGGATCAGCTGCAGATGCCCCAACCCTCTGTTTTCTAGCAGCAGTAGTTGAGTCAGCTTGGAAACAGTTGAACGCTTCCTGAAGCAAAAATGCTGCCTGTGCAGCCTTCGCTTGAGCGGAAGGTGTCAGCGCCATTGCACCTCCTGCAGCCGCCTGTGCCCCTGCGATCAGAGCTGCTGCTTGCATCGGTACACCAGATGCCCCTTGCGTCGGGCTCTGATCTGTCGTTGAAATCCAGTGTTATGGGTTCTCCCACCAAAACCCCCTCTTGCACCATGTCCAACAGAAGTTCTGCCACCCCCGTAGCGCCCACGAGCCGTGAACTGACGGCCACCGCGACGTCCTCCGTATCCTCCTCCATAACCGGGGTGAAAAGGCCCGATCTGGATGCCCCCACGCCCAATCATGTTGCCCTGACCAGACCCACGGCCACCATTGAACTTTGCTCCATAAGCACCACGACCGTGATGTGGTCCCTGATTCATCCTACTGCCGTTGTTCTCCATTGAGTACTTGACAGCGTCCGCGTATGAATTAGTGCCGCCCCGAGTCGAACTAGAATGAGGAGCTCTAGGGTTTCGAGACCTGGTACCTGTTTTAGAAAACAAAGCAACCAGGCCTTGGGTTGGTCTGTACGGTCCTTTGGATTGGGCCTAATTATGATTCTGTTAATACCCGTGGAAACCTTCTTTCCAAAAGAAAATGAATTCAAATTTTGAACCTCCTTTCCCGAAGTATTAATACAGGATCTGAGAATCTCGTGACCTGATTGATTCACCATCATCGACACCGGCGAACGCCGTGTCGACGAGGAAGAATTCGCCGGGGCAGTGTTTCTGAAATGTGGAGGAACACGAGCATAAATTATCTTTGCCTTAGCAATTGCATCACCCAAAGTCCTTGGAGATATGATCCTTGAATAATGAAGGGGCAATGAATTGTTCTGTTCTGGACATTTTTACAGTGCAGAAATAGTTTGCCCTTGCCATAGAAGAATTTTTAGATCAAAAGTGGAAAATAGCTGCACTGCTTCTGTCCTTCTGATATATGTTCAATGTTTATCTTTGTTTCCATTCCTTTTTGCACATATAAATTCAGCTTCCTTCTGAACAAAAAATGAAGGATAAAATGATCCATCAAAGTATGTACTTTGTTTTGCAGTATTTGGTCGGTATCGAATTTGAGAGTTATGGTTATCAGAATCAAGCTTCCCTGATAATATTAAAGTCGATATAGAATGCAGAAGAATGACAGCTAGCAGCTTAGAGTTCAAGTCTTTGATGTGGCACTTTAAGAAGCATGCCTTACTCTGCATCATCTTGAGAGTGTGGACAAGCCACGAAGAATTACCAACAATATGATCTAGTACTGTCGGCGATTCACAGTTTTTAGCTGGCAAGCTAACAGCCTATCAATGTACTCAGTTACCAAATGTAATACTTTTCCTGGACGCCTGATCCAAGATTTGAATGTATCTTGGACACAGGCAAAGTAATCCTGTAATGCTTATCTCCGTCCACATGACAGTGTCATAGGCCATCTGTTAGCTGCGTTTCAAAGGAAAAGAGTCCAGCTACAAGAGCATCTGAGCACCTAGATCTAGTATTCTAGTGAGCAAAATGGCTGGCTTACTATCATTTATGTGCAACCTAAGCAACTGAACTACTAAAAAGCCGACTGACTGTTTCGGCTATATTAACCTCCAAAATCATCCAGAAAAGCAACTCTTTTCTTTGTAGCCAGTACTCAGAAGTGTTACACATCACTCATGCACAACATGGTTTTCATACTCCTCTTTGGACTTGCCTTCCCTCTTTTCCTGCAATCCTCATCAGTGCTGTCCTACCCATCAGGTGTGCAATCCTCATTAGCGCAATCGAATCCATCAAAGCTGAGGGTTGGCTTCTACCAGGATACATGCCCCAACGCAGAGGCTATCGTTCGTCATGAGATGACAAAGATCATCTCCCGGTTTCCGAGCCTCGCCGGTCCGCTGCTCCGGTTGCATTTCCACGACTGTTTCGTGAATGTGAGTTACTTGGTGACTTGTGAATTTTCTCTGATGTGTTCAGAAGGTACGTCGCTGAACTGTTTGTGGTGTGCTGTGTTGCAGGGTTGTGATGCTTCTGTCCTGCTAAATGGCACGCCAGGATCGCCGTGCGAGAAGGAGTCGGCACCGAACCTCAGCTTGCGAGGTTACGCCGCCATCGACCGTGTCAAGGCGAAGCTGGAGCAGGCGTGCCCTGGAGTAGAAGATGCATTCATCCTGGTAGACTTCGTGAAGTCCAATGTAAAGATGGGGAATGTGCAGGTGCTCACCGGCGCTCAGGGCGAGGTCAGGAGGCATTGCGCCTTCGTGAACTCGGAGATGCGTCGATAGCTCATCTAATTGTGATGGTTCATAAAGATGATTACAGAAACATTGTGTTATAAAATACAGTAGAAGATGCATTCAGTTCATTTGTATTGTTATGATGTCATGAATAAACTTCTTGGTTGATTTTCTGGTGCCACATTTTTGTTAGGATTAATTTGATACACGTTATTATAATTTTGTGAAATTTAAAATATGTCATTCGAATTCATTTATCATTCACTTGTAAAACTCTATTTATCATTAACACATCAATAACATATTTTAAAGTTTGCAAATGTATCAAATTAGCCCTTTTTGCTACAGCAATGAGAGTAAAGCCTGCCGCTCTTCCCCCTCCCCTTCACTCTTGTTTGCAGCTTTCATTTGCCGAAAATACCTTTTTTCTAAAAAAGATTGCTAAAACATCTGCAGATTTAACTTAGAAATGAAACGTCTTGGAAAACCAGATCAGATGCATCAAAAGATTGGGATAGCATACCCTACTGTTGTAAAAATCAAGTGCTTAAGATCGATACTTCAATGAACTTGGAACGCTGATATAGCAAATACAAATTGCTGGCTTAATATTCTCGAAAAAATTTTGCTTGCTTAAACAACGTACAGGATAAAAATGTGTTACGAACGGCAATGATTTCAGCCGACATATATAATAGAGTCATACAAGTCAACTCAACTCGTTTGATTATAAATCATAATACATATCCTTCCAACTTCCTACAGTACAAAATTCTCTTGCTCTGCCTAGCCACCGATTATTCCACCCTAGCTAACTTTACACATCCACCAAAAAACATTTATAAAATGTACATAAATGAATAACTGAATAAGCCACCAAAGAAGTGTAGCATTAGCAGCCTCCAAGTTTTGGACATAATGACCCTGTACTGTACACACACAAAAAAACATGTGCAACTCAAATCAATTAATCAAAGTTCTCAATCGCGTGATCAAGGATTGCATGCTCTCGAGCTTTTCATTCAGTTGCCTGACATCCTCAGCAAGGTTCTGATCTTCCATGCTGCTTGATTGGGTAACTAGTGCTGCACATTTGGCCTTGGAATCAGTGATTTCGGCTTGTAATGAAGATATTGTTGCTTCCAGTGTGTTTTTCGATCCCACAACATCTGCAATCGCATGCATAGTCGGGGTCCTAGGAGTGCCTATGCTGCCAAAACTGTTCTGCCTGCTGAGCCTCCTAGGCGAGAAAATATTGTCCAGGCTTCCACTTCCTGTAACAGCATAACGTCATAGAGACATTCAAATCGGCTGTAACAAAGGACACGATAACCCATGAAAAGAGCTTGCCCTTCAAATACAACCTTACAAGAAACTTTTCGTTGTAATTTCAAGGTTGTTTTGTTTTGGGTAAGCATGACCTGTAAATCCAAGTTTTCACAAGCTTGCGAAGCATAACTAGAGTTTAGTCAAGTGAAAATGGACCCTATAAGAAACTAGATTATGAGATAGGGTTGAAACTAATAGCAACAAGCTGTCGAACTGTGAATTACTTGTGAATAATCATGATAGGCCAAAAGGTGCTAAAAGACTTGAAATCCCAGAGAACATGTTGTGAAAACATTCATGGGCCCTACCTATCAGAGTAGAAGGGGCAAGAAAGCCAGCTTCGTGCCCACAATTTCAACAGAGGCTTAGAGCCAAGAAACAATTATCTCTTAATCAGTATATCCAGTTTGGTTTGTTAGTTCGCTTTAGCCTTCAGATTAGAGATAAGAGGAGGTTTAGAGGTAACTTTAGCATGATCTGTCAGCTCTATATTATGTGCATCAGGCATATTATTGAGATTAAACAAGAATTAATCCCCAATTCCATCTTAACCAACTACACCTAGTCTCCTACGGTCCTACTGAGGAGAGTGTGCTTTAATCTCTTGCTACCTCCCTTGATTCCTCTTTAACTAATGACACAATTATAGAAGAATGCAATTCAGAGAACTGGTAGAGATTCGATACCTAGGTTACGGAGCTGTTCTATAGTTCCCTGACCAAGGGATTTCTCAAGCTTAAGGAGACGAAGAATTGCAGCAGTGATCCTCCCCATTGCATCAGCTTCAGACCTACAAAGAATGGCAATGTGCTCCAGTTCTTCTTTTGTTGCAACTGCCTCGATCTGCAGTCTCAAAAACATAAAATAGTTCAGGAAGCAGATCAAAATCTGACAGGTTTAGAGAAACAATTAAATGTGCTCATACAGGTTCTTTGACTGAAAATTTGACATTATCCATCATCCATTTGGCACCCTCAATCTCATCTTCGCCAAAGACCATAGTAGCTTCAACATCAACACCTTGGTCACCAACAGAACATGCACTGTTAAATTCCTTTCCCATATGATGATTACTTGATGTTACTTTCCCGATGATTTGATCTCTCAGGCGAGGTTTTATTGCTTGTAAGCCTTCAACTCCAACCTAAAGGCACAACATATCACACTAATGAAGAACATTAAACAGTGCCAAACTGAAATATAAGGGCATGACACATGTATATTGTACCGTAAACCGTTCCACCGGAAATGCCTTCTTGGGCAACACCTTGTCTGTGCCTCCCATGTTAAGCTGATCAATGCTCTTGCCTGAGACATGTAGATTCCTGAATGTTGTATGCCAGCATTTTTCTTCTCTACTAATATGATCATTACTGCGAGGAGAAAAACTATCTCCTACTTCTTCAGTTCCTTCAAGTGCAAACAGCCAATTTCTAAGCTCAATCGAAACATCAAGGTCATCTGGCACCCCAAGGTCAAACTTTGAATTGTGCTCATCAACTTTGGACTTTCCATCTGTAATTTTCAGGGAAACAAGAAAAGATTCTTGATTAATGCAACAGAAAATTAACAAAACAAAACATACATAGGACTTGGGTTGCATCTTAACGCCAAAACGTTTCTTCATGAAATATTTTGATAGTAAAGTTAATGAAAAATGAATGTTACAAAAATAAGGAAATCACATTCTGGACCCAGATGCAAATGAGATGTTAATGGGGTGGAGAATATACAATGGTTTATATCAGATTCAGACCACCGATTGACATTTGAAAGCTAATATTGCAAGACCGAGAATGAACATGATCCTAATGTGGAAAACTGACACCAGCTCATGCTGAACTATGTAGTAATATCCTAGGCACTCAAAAGAATGCAGGTCATAACTATCTGAGAACCATAACAACAAAGTTTCCCTGAATAGAACTAAACGCCCACACAAAAACACTTACCTTCCTTCTCAGTCAGGTGAGATGTTTTGAATAGTTTTGCAAGGGGACCAGAAGATAAATCTTTTAATCCCCTCAAAAGGCCTTCCCCTGGACAGCCATCAGGCCCCAGGATACCAAAACGATGCAGTAACGATTCGGTGTATGACATTCCACCTCCAAGGCGGACCCCAGATACTTTAGCCGATACATTCAAGCTATGGCATTCCATATCCCGCATGTCATAGGGTATTACATGAGTGATGCTTATGTCAATAAATTGAGTTTCTTTATCCTGGTCTTTGCATCTATGATCAACCCAAAAAACTGCTCTCATCTTAGGATATCCATTTGCATGCACCACAATGTTGTGGTCACCAGTTACCACAATGCCATTTTCATGAGCCATAGCACTTTCTCCTTCCAAACAGTTCACTGAGACAGTTTTCCACATCACCTTAGTTGTGACTGCAAAGGCACCACCCAGAGTGCGATGAGAAACTTTGAGGAAAAGATCTTCTCCACCAAATTGTACCAAGGGAATATGTTGGTCGTTTGCTGACAAAGATTCCAAGAAATTGAGCTGGAGATTTTTCACAGTTAAACTCACAGCAGTATCACTTGGCAGTTTATTCTCAATTTTGTCAGCCGATGGCTTCATTGTGCCAGACCTGTTGCTTTTGCTGACCTTTGAAATGCGTTCTCCAACTTGGCCAAAGTAAGCATAAAAACCTAAGACAAAAAACAGTTGCTCAACTGAAGTGTTGGATGTGAAATGTTGGAAAGCAACACCAATTCTTACAACGCCCTCTGGGGGTGGTACATCCAACAACGGACTACCATCAGCTGTGACCATTGCTGCCTCGAATCGGATATCATCTAGTTCAATACATTTCCACAAATTTGCAGATAAGTCCTTCACCGTTCTTTGACCATTTGTACAGCTAGAAGTTTCAAGTGAGAGGTTTAGATGAGAAGCTCGAGCCACACACTTCATCTGACTTGCATCAATAGGTTGATACTCCCAAAGAAGGAAGCAGGCTGGATCTTTCTCAAGGTTTAGCAATGGACACTTCACTGATGGTGACTGGCAGAAGTATAGGTCTTCCACATGAAGTCGGGCTCCTGAAAATGATTGGGGACAGGCATTCTTCGTTCCGCTACACCTTGTGATTTCCTCAGCATCTAATGGAACAGAGAGATCAAGCTCCTTAAGTGAAAATATCAAGCTGTTGATTGAAGAATCAGGCAATATGGCACTGCGATTGGGCACAACTCCATCCGCCAAGAATGAGGCGATTCTTAAACAGGATTCCTCCTGGAGGGTAACCTGAAAATGAAGATGTACAATGAATATTAAACCAAGCAAAAAATTCAAAACATCGTAATTCACTGCTAATGTAAAGGATACAAACCATGAGAGGCTGGCATGTGATGTCAGTTTTTGAAGCAAATTTTGGAGGTGATGGTGAAGGAGTGATTTGAAGACAATAGAGAGAAAACAAAGGAACTCCGGTCGCAAATTCTAACAGTTGATTCCCAAATGGATAGATTGGATCACAAAAATTTTGGCCTGACAAATTAAATTAAAAAGTCAGATTCAACCATAGTCATGGACATCTAATTCCATACAAGAATAGAAATAACTATGTTACCAAAGTCATGGACATCGAATTCCATATGAAAATAGAAATAACTAAGTTACCAAAGTCAGGCACAGGCGGAGGTTCTTGTGAAACTGCCTGCATAGATGGTTGTATCAATGTGCATGGAGGGCGAGAAAAGGTGTCTCTGCAGTAAAATAACTGTGCATGAGGCCTAGCAAAGGTTCTTGAATAACAAATTCTTTTATTCGAAATACAATATGATTAATGCATCCTATCTTTGGCATTGAATATGCAATATTAGCAATACAATAACGCTAAGTGCATTATTTTATGACATTACATACTTTTGACATGAAGTGTCCCAATATCCTAGATACCCACATGGATGCAACCTGAGTTACCTCAGAGGTGCATACATCTAAAATACAATTGGTTTATTAATGTCATCTAATACTTTAACATGAAGAGTCACAGTGCCCTAAAGTTTAGCACAAATCGTAAGTAAATGACCTTAAACATCAGGACTATTGAGCCTCTGGCAACAATGATACACACCTTAGAAATAGCCCGCCAACTTTTATGCAAGACAAGTTCCTCGAACTCTCCCCATCTGAAACGCTTGCCTTTACAATAAAATAAAACACATAAATCCTCTATGATATCAAACAGTAAAAATAAATCATATCATCAGCTGACACTATTTTCGAGATGATCAGCAAGCAGTATTCACAATGAGCAAATCATACACCAAAATCCACTTGTAGGTAGAGTACTTACCCGAGAGAAGAATAAAGACTGCATTAGAAGTTCAAGTTGAAACTCTGTTGGCACAAATGATTTAATAAGCAATCAGTGCAGGACTGATGAGAGTAAAAATATTTGAAAATATATGGCCCAACTACGAACCAGCATCTTTTATGCAGAGGAAGATGTGATCTACAATAATGGAAACCAATGAAGATCCTGCTGCTTCTGCATGCTGGTCAAGATACAAGAGAAAAGAGAGGAATAAGGATACGAAAAAATATGTATACAACCTAATCATGCAACAAAGTTCAAAGTAATAAGAGGGTGAACCTGTTGAGCTTGTGGATCTACATCACCCCTGTTTAGGCACACGGTTACACCAGTCATGAATCGAAGAAAGGCTCTCAAGCCTGTCAAAAATAGTTTCATTTGTCAATAATTAAGGTAAAACTGAAATAGCACAATGAATGGGCAAGCTTCATTGACAATGACTGGTTACCAGGTTCACTTAAGGCAGGACAGACAGCTTCAGTAATATGCAGCTGAACCTCAAGTGCAAGTGGGTTATTTTGTTCTGTCCGTTTGACAGTGATCTGATTTTCAATGCAACGTGTAAAGCCAATAAGCCCACAGTGAAGCTTGAAAAAACAATAGTGAGTTCCACAAACATATTGTAAAACTCAAAACACTCACGTTGGCCTCTCCAGATATTCCTTCCAAGAATCTTTCACCGCCAAAGAACATGCGTTTTGCACCATCATCATCTCGTTTGTTATCTTCACTGCTAGATGAGTTAAATCGTGCATCCGTGAACATGTCAGGATGAGGTAATAGATCGACTGATAGTGATTGCCACTCCAGTTTCTGTGAATTTTAAGACGAAATATAGCAGATCAGAAATCTTTTCTGAATTAAATAGTGTTAGTTTTCAATACTTGGGTAAAAATGAAAATGGATATTAATCTTCTGGGGAGCATCAAACCTTGAAAACATAAATGAACCCTTTGTTGTTGGAGAAATCCCGTGCTTCTTTCAAATTTACTACCTATATGGAAGGTGTTCCAATCAGGTAATGGTGCGCAATCATGTATTACAAATGATTTATAATTCAAAATCAAAATTAGTACCTGCCATTTTTCATTTGTTGTATACAGTACAAGATCACGAAATGTGATAGCTGCTAGGGGTGGTGACCTAAATGGAAATTAAAAATTAGCATTCCAGATTCCAGCCACAAACATTGCATTGGAATCTACTTGGTGAGAAAATAAAAGCGAGAAAAGGTAAATACCACGTTGCACCTCCTTGACGGCGAACACCTCCATGTGTTTCCAGCAGCAGGTTCACAATACCTACTTGAACAGTCATTCCATCTGCAATCTGAGCCCAGTATAGCAGATTAAACCACATCCCTAGCTCAGCTATTGCAAGTATATATTGCTTCACTAAATTTATCTAATAGTCCAAACAGGGTAATCGTCATATAAAGGGGTAGCATATCAGACTTGAGAACACAGAGGAGACATTGGATCATTGAAGAGAATACATGTAATAATGATGTTTTTAGAGCATAATAAACATATGATTTTTTTGTGTGATAAAATCAAGCACAAGGAAACAAACCTTATCAGCATAACCATATCCACTGCTTTTTGCCGATGGAGATGATACACTGATAAATCAGGAAAAATAAAAATAAAGAACCACAGTTAGTGAATCATCACATAATGGTCAAAAAGCACAACTTGGTGGAACAAACTTACCTGCTAGGGCTAGAAAGATTTTCAGATTCATCTTTCTCTACAAGAACAAGATCAAGCTTATCGATATTCACCAGAATTGGCTCCACTTGCACGTTCGACACAGATGGTAACTGCCACAATAAAAAAAAATAATTTCATTGCTGAAACCGACAAATACTTTTATTAAGCATACAAACAACAAGGCCGTTCTTAGATGCAAGCATAGGCTTCACTATGATTTGAATTAAAGTGTCCAAATATGCCCATATGACACCTGGCTACAATTTGTAGCATTCATACACACAAAAGAAAAAAAAATAAAAACCATCCCATGCGGAATTAATTACCCCACTCTAACATTCCAGACTGAGAACCATAATTAATCACAGTGATGGTCAAAGTCACCACTTCGTCACAATTTTATCGTCTCTACATAATGCCCACGAGCACAGCTAGAATGCGCAGCCAAATTCAATCCACACCATCAAAAGTTGGCTGCTTTGCAGTACTACTAACGCGACCCTTATTATTCTCTCAGATAAAATAGACAAGCAGCTGACTCAAATATGTGGCAAGGAAAAAAAACTCCCAGAGGTGGCGCATTTACCGTGATCTGGAGCTTCCCGACCCGCGCCTTCTCAACGGTGAGCGCCGGAGGCAGCCCCAGGCTGGCGTGCAACGCATCGCCATTGATATCTGCACCCCCACACAAATCACAAACGAAGTCAGCAAGGGAATCACAAACCCCCTACGGAATCGGCTACAGCGAGGACACGCTTTAACAAGGAAAGGAGATCCAACCGAGGTTGGAGAGCTGCGCGGTGCGGCCCTGGAGCTTGAACTGGTCGCGGGAGAAGGACTTGAGCCAGTACTTGAGCGTGTACTCGAGCGCCCGCGCAATGATCGACTCCATCCCCGCCTCCTAGAAGCACGCCCGGACGGGGACACTCAGTCAGTACGAAGGCTTCTGGACCGGCAGCTGGGGTTGGCTCCCCAGCGTCGGCGGGGAAACGCCGCCGGATCGGAGGTGAGATTCCGGCGGGACGGAGAGGGAAAAGGGAGAGGAGGGAGGGAGGTGGACGGATGTGTGTAAGGGACTGTGTGGGCCCTTTTAGGTCCGAGAGACAGACTGATGAGACTTGCTTTTCGCTTAAGATCTTTTTATTTAGAGTAAATTTTACAAAACTACGTGTATTTTATGAATATTATCGTAAAAATATAGATTTAAATTATAATTTCAGAAAACTACAGATTTACTATAGTAAATTTTAAGTACATTGCATAAAATTTATAGTTTTGTGATAATTTGAGTATAAAATATATAGTTTTGTGATAAATTATATATAAAATCTATAGTTTTATGAAAAATTTGATCTAAAATCTATAGTTTTTTGAAATTGTAGCTTAAATCTATAGTTTTGTGATAATTTTGACAAAATATATGTTTTGTGAAATTTACTCTTTTATTTATTTATTGCCTTTTTTTCACTTCTTCGTTGTGTAAGAAGAGAGGAGTGCCATACTGCCATTTACAGTTCTGCACGTTGCATCGCTGTGATTATTTACCTGCGCGTCTATTTTTGGCATATTTGAGGTTTGGCACTGCGTGTAGATCCCTGTTAAATCAACCATTAATAGTACAAAGTCCTGTGTGGAAGTTCAGATCACAGAGGACTAGTAGTATTTTATTTTTTAAAAAAAGGACTGTACATTTCCCGTAGAAACTCCTGATGAGGCCATGAGGTTTTAAAACTACTTATAATCAGAGCTGATGAATTGTGCACCGACAGAGACACCTCTGGCCTCATGACCTTACTGTTGCTAGTCGTACCTTTGCACATCACTTTTTTCCTAGGACCACTTTTTTAATCGCACCTATAAATAACTCCTTCATCTATAACCCGTTTAACAAAAGCGATGAACTGATTAGGGATCCCAACTAATTACGTACCATGTTACTACTGTCAGTCGCTGGCGCCGGACGAAGCTTCACCTCCCGGTAAAGGTCATCAACCGAGTACTAGTGCCTCGGAGTCCGCGACGGCAGATCGCGTGTAGAGTAATCGGTCATCAAGGACGACAACCGGGTAGGTTTACTGCAGCAGGCCGGGTTGGTTAATTACGGCGGGCATGGCGAGCTGCTGCGGCGCCGACAGAGACGGGCAGATCTGGACGTTTGCTCCCGCTACTGGGAATTTGGGAGCCCATGCCCCTGGCACGCATGGATGGGACCAACGATGCAGGCCGATCTGCAGCACGTGAGATGGAAGGGGCACACACAAACAGCAGCAGATGAGCCGGCGCCGAAGGGAAGGCGGTGAACTGAAGGGAAGTTCTGAAGAAAAGGGCTTTCCGATCCGTCCTTCTGCGACACTGAAGGAAGCCTTCGTCTGAATGTTCTCGGTCGATGAGTGAGTGGAGTAGATCCTGAGCTGGAGCGTCGAAGTCAGAGGTCCGGAAACCAGCTGGGCGGCGACGACGACGACGACGTCGCTCGCTAACTAGCTTTGCCCCCCACGCACGCTCGCTCGCTCAACTTTTTGCTGGAGTCCGTTGCACACAAAGTAGCATGGCAAACGATGGCATCTTCATCCTCCCCTGCTCCCAGGTTTACATGACACGCACACGCTTCGTGCCGATGCGTTCTTTGGGGATCTGGGTCCTCAGTCTCTCAACGCGGAGGAGCTGCTCCCCTCTGAATTGGGACTCATCAAAGTCGTTATTAGCCCCGGAACGGCGCGATGGGCCGCTCCAACTGAACGAACACGGGAAGCCCAATACCATCACATTACCACTTTGATCGATCGCAGAACCACAGATTAGGATTCGTAAGTTTTGGCTCTCTCTCTCTCTCTCTCTCTCTCTCTCTCTCTCTCTCTCTCTCTCTCTCTCTCTCCCGACAAAACCGATTGAAGCTAGGCGAAGACGCTGTCAGTCAACTCCTGCCGTCTTTTTTTTTGAAACTAACTCCTGCTGTCTTAGTCCAAGGAACCCCACCACTCCAAGGGGGAGAGAGAACATGCACGGAAAGAGTTGGTGGCGTCCGTGCGAAACTACTCTTCTTATCTGTTTGTTGCTGTTCCACATCCACCCGAGTCCCACGGTCCCGCCCATCGACGAGACAAGGAGAAAGCTCCACCACCAGGGAGTCGGTACCGGTACCCGTACCACACAAGTTGATGTGGTCATTGATCCGCCGGCCGCGACCCCACCGCTCTCGCGGCCGCCATCCGTCCCGGCACTTAAACCACCGCCGCCGCCGCCAAGCGAAGCGCGTACCTGAGCCACACGGGTCGGTCGGTCCCGAGGCGCGCGGCTGACGACGAACATATGGACGGCGCCGCCGGCGCGTCCGCTAGCTGGTCCTCCTCCCCACCGCAGGAGCTGGTCATGGTGGCGCGCGCCCTGCAGCGGCTCGTGGCGCGGAACGACGCGCTGCTGCTGTTGCTGGGGCCGGCGGCGGATGGCAGAGGCGGCGGGGACGAGTGGGCGGGGACGATGAGCGACGACAAGGGGATGGCGGCGTTCGAGGCGGCCAGGGGCGCCCCGCCGCCGCGCATCGGCGTGGCCGAGTACCTGGAGCGCATGCACCGGTACGCCGCGCTCCAGCCCGAGTGCTACGTCGTCGCGTACGCGTACGTCGACCGCGCCGCGCACCGCAGGCCGGCCGCCGCCGTCGCGTCCAGGAACGTGCACCGGTTGCTCCTCGCCTGCCTCCTCGTCGCCTCCAAGGTTCTCGACGACTTGTAAGAAAGCCTCCCGTCTCCTTTAATTTCCTAACTTGAACGTTCGCGCGTCGATTATACACAGTGCAAAACAGCTTCATGCAAATTGATTAGAGCACGTGAAGGTCAAAGTTTTTATTCATGAATCATTTAATCCTGCTCATGCCTCTGTAAGTATAGTCCTGTGCAGCTGAACTAGCCGCCTTCATCGTTAAGAATTGTCGTAGCACAACCACAGTTAGCTTGTACAGTGTCGTGCGCGTTCTGAATACGGCCGGAGTGAGAGTGACCAACCATGACCACAAGTAATAGGGAGACTAAGAATAGAAAAGGATAATTTTCATGTCCTCAGAAAGGAACTTGTGTTTGCTAGCTGTTTGACAACGACACGCTATGCCACTATGGGGGTCCTGCCGCGCTTCGTGACAGCCGCGCGCATAACGCTTTCGAAACATAATGTACTCACTCGTTCAGATACCAAGTGGCGTGTGCACCTCTGACCCGACTCCACGACCATGCATGCAGCCACCACAGCAACGCCTTCTTCGCGCGCGTCGGCGGCGTGAGCAACGCGGAGATGAACAAGCTGGAGCTGGAGCTGCTCCGCCTGCTCGACTTCGAGGTCGCCGTCTGCCACCGCGCCTACGACCAGTACCGCGACCACCTGGAGAAGGAGATGCTCCGGGACGGCGGCGCGAAGGCGAGACCGCCACCGCCCGTGCCGGCCAGCAAGTCTCAGGCGGTGGCGCCGTTGGCGGCGGCCACCGTCGTCGCCACGCCGAACGGCGTGCCGGCCATGCCGCCGCCTCCTATCAGAGAAATATTGGCCGTCGATTAATTACTACTCCTACTCCGTAGCGACAGCAAAGCCACACCGCGTGTTGATTCGACGTGTATATATATCTGCAGAGATGTGCAGTTGTGCCGTACATGTGAATTTCTGATAAATAAGTACCTATTAATTTTTTGACTTTCAGATTTTTAATTTAATCACTCATTTTATTTAAAAAATTTGTAAAAATATAATTTATTTTATTGTGAATTATTTTATCATTAGAAATACTATAAGCATGATTTATTTGTTTTTATATTTGAAATTTTTTTTGAATAAAACGAGTTATCAAACATAGTTTTTAAAAATTAAAAAATAATCTTTTTAAGATAGTACTCACTCGAATGAAATGCAGCCCGTGTCAAACGCTGTCGTGGACAGTGCATCGAATTAAAATGGTCCTGTCGTCAGGAATGACGCTAATGGTCCGTCACGCGAGCAGTGAGCTCGATGTCACCTGCTCTGCTGGTGCACGACGGCAGACCGGCAGCTCGCTGAAAAGACTGCGTAAAGAGGATGGGCTGGGTTTGGTGAGTTGGTTGGAAGTTGTGGCGCCAAAGCTCTGTCAAGAAAGGCTACTGTCACACAATGCGCAGGCCATTTCAATTTTTTTTCCTAGTCACGTATTCATAGCACGAAAATTAGTTATAGAGAAAAACATACAGTATGCTTTACTACCATCACAAAAAAATACAGTATGCTCTACTAAAAAAAATACAGTATGCTCTACTAAGTACACTTCAAGAAAAACAGGACGTGAGAAATATACCAGAAGTCGAGCTGGACCCAAAAAGTTACAAATAGACCCAAAGAAGAGCTTAAGTGCAGAAACCCTCAACTGCAGAGTACGCGTCTCCGTGTAACAAAAGTGACAAAACCGGCGCCTCTTCTTCCTCGTCCTTCTCCCGACATCAACAGCTCGGCCCCTCGTACAGCACCCCAAACAACACTCCGCTCCTTGATCTCCCCTCGCCGGCCAGCGCGCTGCTCGAGGGATTCTGCGGCCGCCTCCACCGCCCGGCTCCTCTTGCCCTAATCTCGTCGGCGGCGATGGCGACGGCGGCGTCTCCGGCGGCGGCGAAGGCAGCGGCAGGCGCTGGGGGCGGGAAGGACGACGACCTCGCCGATCTGGTGCGGCGCCTCGTGGACGTCCTCGCGCGCTACACCGATCGCCTCCCTTTCGACCTCGATCGCCAGGTCTGCGCTCGGATCTGTTATCTCGTCCCGCGTGGTGATGCTAGTATTTTTTTTCTGACCGATTGGTTGCCTCGTTGTTTGGGATTTGCTAGAGTTCAGGTGCACAAAATGACTCCTTGATTTGGGGAAAATGTTAGGATTTTTTCCTGTTGTCTAGGTGTTGAGATTGTTCTGTTCTCTGCTTGGATTGTAGGTTCCCAAATTTACACTGTATAATCCGTTGCTTAAGCTTGAGCCCTAGGCATGGTATTTTCCAGGAGCTAATTAAACTGAAAGAAAAAGTCTCCTTTTTTGAATAATGTGCTCGAATTTTGCGAAATATTCGGTTCTTATTACTCTATATAGACTCTGGAATGTGCTGATTCACGACTTACATGATAGACCAGTAATTGTGCACACAACTCCGTGCAAAACGCTTGAGGTCGTGCCATATAATTGTGCACACAAGTTGCTCGGTTCAAGCACTTGTTTCACTTGCTTTATTTGACTGACAGTAGCTAAATACTGCTGTTTTAGACTTGTGACAAGGAGAAATAGTTCCATAGGGATTTCCCTGACAACTGTGGATATCCTGGCAATATTCTTGATGTCTTCAGTAAAGCTTGTATGAGTTTTAGGCGTTCTTTATGATTATTTTTCTTGGTTTCGAATAGACACCATTTCCATGATTGCTATAAATGTGCACTGTTTTGCTAGAAAAAAGAAAATATTGTGACTGATTCTGTAACTTCACAGAAATAAAGCCATCTTTGAAATGTTTATAATGTTTGTTTTAGTCCTCTATAGAAGGATTGCTAAATTACTTCATGTTCATTCTTCAGAAACTTCGCTCACTTACCACACTAGCTGCAATTGGGATCACACTTCTGTTTGCCTGGAAAATGTTGAGAGCTCCTCAAGAGCAACCACAGAGGCCACGTAGGAGGGCTGCCACATCGCCGAGCAGCGCAAGTAATATGTCACGGCCAGGACCAGGTGCTTTGGCATCAACTGATGCTTGCACGTCATCAGCAGATTCAAGAGCGCATGAAGCAATCAACCAGCTGTTCCAGCCAGCAAATGTATTGTTTATTATCATTGGTTAACACCTAAGTGCTGTAGCTTTTTTGAACTATTAAGTCTGATAAGTTGCTTGCTTTTCATGCAGTTGACCCTTGAGCAGCTTGTCAGGCATAAGCTGAGAGAAGGACAAAGGGTATTTTGAAAACTAACTGCTTTATTATTATTTACTTCACGTTTACAGAGTAATACTTCTACTTATGGATGCTCAATTTTTAGGTCACATGTCGATTACTTGGTGTCATTTTAGAGGAAACTACTCCAGAGGAGCTTCAGGTATGAAATAATGCTGCTGCCTTTTACTTCACCTTTGCTAATAAATTAAATGAAATTTTATACCTTGTTACAGAACCATGTCACAGTGAGACCTTCTGTGGTGGAGGTTCTACTGGAAATTGCAAAATTCTGCGACATATATTTGATGGAACGCATTCTTGATGATGAAAGCGGAGTAAGTGTAGAAGGTGTCCTTCTGTTCGTATGCTACATATAAATTTCAAATGCTATTTTCTCTGCTGCTTGAGTTTCGTGGTTGTTTTTAGCATCTGCTATTATGAATTGGTACTGTTCATCCAATACATCAGACTTTGTATTTAAGCAGTCCCACAACAAATTTAATGGTCATGATGCAGGAAAAAGTCTTAACTGCACTGAGTGAAGCTGGACTTTTTGCTGGAGGTGGCTTGATAAAGGACAAGGTAGGTTAAAAGATGATCTATTTTTGAAATATAGATAATTCATTGATATTGTAGCATAGTGTATAACCAGAATATTTGCAATGTAACTTCAAACTTCATTTTGAGATCTGCAGGTTCTCTTCTGTAGTACAGAAAATGGCCGCACATCTTTTGTGCGGCAACTCGAACCTGATTGGCACATTGACACAAGTCCTGAAATTGTTCACCAGCTAGCTGTAAGTCCATATGTTCAGTAGTTACGACATGTACTATGGACAAATAGGTTTTGACTTGTTATTTTTTTTTCTTGTAGAGGTTCATCAAATGTCAATTGCATATTACACCACAACACCCAGAAAGAATAGCATCCAATGTCTTCAGCTCTACAAGCTTGGAACAGTATTTTGGAGGCTTGTATCAGCGATGATACGAGGTAGGGCAGGAGAGGAAGTTACTTTACGTGCACAATGCCTTTTTATATAAATATTACCAGCTGCCATACATGATGTTTTTCTAATTTCTATACCTGCAGGTCAAACCCCATCAAGCCGCAGCATAGTGAGGGCTGAGAACATCATTGTTCATTTTTTTTCCTATTTTTTTCGTCTTTGAATGATGGAATCCGTTTTCCTGTATCCTGTGTAAATGTCTTGCGTCAGATGCTATCCTTGTTATGCTGTGCCCCATAGCTTTGGAAGGAGATAGATCTGTAGTATACTTTATGTATCAATTGTTTTGATGTTATAACCAGCAACATTGTCAACCTGTCCCTTGACATTTCTTCTAGAGACCATATGAATTCTAACTAGCATGAAACTTGAACATTCACTTCTTTAAGATAATGAAATATAATTTTGTTGACAGAAATATCTAAGCACTGAATTGATCGCACAGAAATAGAATGACTAGGCACGCCAGAAAAAAAAAACATTAGTTTTCTACCACATATACTTTTAGT
>BCLG01002505.1:9209-40388 GCA_001602295.1 Zoysia matrella | reverse complement strand
TTTATGAGCAGGATAGTCCTATGCATTGTGGATGGCTTAATAATACAAAAGTCTCAACCAATTGAATCAGTCATGCCCATTAGCCTGCATAATCAAGCCATCCTACTGGTGAAATACTACTCAACTGCCTATGAGGCACATGCAGTCCTGGGCACATGATACGAGCGGTTACGTCGTCGTCATCCACGATCCAGTCATCCAGCCACCCGCCGGCCGCCGTGCAGCTCCATATATTCGCAAGCCAGCTACACCATATTCCGGCATTGCGAGGGATCGTCTTCGGCGCCTGCAAGTTGCAGAAATCGCTCTCCCGCTCCTCTGCAACCGCGTCCCCCCTTCCATTTCCCGTGCAAGAATGTCTCTGCTGGCGAAGGCTCTGGTCGCCCTCGTGGCGGTGGCCTCCGTCGTCGAGCTGGCCGCTGCCAAGAACTACACGATCCAGTGGGCGGCGAGCGGGAACTACGGCGAGTGGTCGACGTCGAACCCTGTCCGTGTCGGCGACACCGTCGGTGAGCTCCCGAATCCTCCCTTGACTTGTCTATCTTGGCATGCATGCAGCAGGCACGCGCATCGCTTAATCTGAGACTGAAAGTTACGCGCATGATGCAGGGTTCACATACGGCCCGCCGCACACCGTCGACGAGCTCTCGCAGGCGGACTACGAGGCCTGCAGCTTCGCCAGCCCGAAGTCGACGGACGACACCGGCCGCACCGCCTTCACGTTCGATAAGGCTAGCACTAGGTACTTCGCGTGCGCCGCGGGGTCGCACTGTAGCCAGGGGCAGAAGGTGGCCATAACCGTCGTGGACAAGGCCGCTGGTGGTGGTGGCGGTGGTGCGCAGAGCCCGCCGGCCGCGACGCCCAAGGGGAACTCGGCGGCGCCGATGGCCGGTGCAGCTGAACTTGCAGTGAAGCTGGTGCTGGGCCTGGGCGTCGGAGGGGCCGTTCTTGCTGCCTTCTGATCGCGCGAGCTCTCTCGAATGAACGCTACTGGTTCTATTTGTCTGCGGTTTGTGCATGCACCTTTCTAGTATGTCCGATTGGGATGTATTCTTGTGTATATCTCGATAGAGTTGAACTCTGAAAATTCATTTTTCTGTGTTTGTGTTGCAATTCATGATTCAATCTTCATCGCAAGTTTATTGTGGAAACCATGGCTCGTGACGAAGTGTTTTTTTTTCCTTAACTGATAGTAGCTCTGAGCTCTGACAAAGTTCATGCACAGCGAATAACCTAACTTGAAACTACTCATAGCAGTTATCTTGTAAAAGCTACTTTTTAGTTTTTAAAATAAATATGTTTTTTCTTCTCAACTGTTAACTTTAAATCCATCGTTTGACAGTTTCAACCAAAATGATCATATTAACCACACTTCGTATTATAGAGCGTGCCATTGGAGGCCGGGTGGGGTGCCGCAGAACAAGAGGTAATTGACCATGTTGCTGCGGCTCACCACACCAAGCAGCCAACTTGGATGCCGGATAGAACACAACAGAAAAACATTTCGGAGTCAGATGGGCCAATATACTCAATGGCCGCTTCAGGTCATGGGCCGGTGAGTTAGTAGGCCGCTATTCAGTGATTTGTGGAGTGGCCGATGGCGTCATCTCCAGGGAGCCAGGAGGCAGGCACGGGTTCGCCAATGACGCAATACTCCCGTCATCAATCGCCAGCGCATTCCAAGCCCTTATGGACGTCGGATGTGTACCTGGTCATCTGGGCCGGGCCAAATGGGCTGCCACGAGGCCCGGTCGATTTGGCCCGTGGGCCGTGCCGGCACGAAGCACGTTGCGGGCCGTGTCGGCACGAAGCCTGTTGCGGGCCGTGTCTGGGCCTAGCTTCAAGCCCGCTAGATCGGCACTAGCACGACCCGATAAAATCAGCCCGGTCGGCCCGTCCCCAGGCACTGTGAGGCACGTGGGCCGTGGCCCGGCACGAGCACGGCCCAAATGGGCCGTTAGTGGCCTGGCCTGCACCGGCCCAGCACGCATCACCCGCCAATATAATCCGCACCTGAGCTGGCCGGGGCAAACCCTAGCCTCATTTCATCGCCTCGCCCCCACGCGCCGCGCTCGAGTGTCGACCCCTGGCCGCTAGTCACCGGCCCGCCGCACATCACCCGCCTCCAACCTCGGCGACCTCGGCGCAGCGCCGGTTGCTGTCCACCAACCTCGAGACATCCATCGTCGCTCGGTTGCACCGCAACCACTTGCGCACCGCAAGTAACCCTAACCCTAGAGTCCTTGGTCCGCTGTCCGGCCCCCTCCCTCACCTCGTCCTTCGCCGGCGCGCCGCTCGGTGCCACACCGCCACTGCCTCTAGGCTCTAGTTCCACATCCCATGGCCGCCGGTGCCCTCAAACACCCCGCACGCCTCTGGATCTGAGGCTCCATGTCGCAGGTCTAATCGAGTTCGCGTCCCTGTGGATCGAAGAACCGTGCATGTCATCGAGCTCGTCATCTCTGATGGCGGGCTCCATCAATGACGACTTACGGGCTCAAAGTTTGTGAGGAGATGATGAGGACGACATCGCCGCCAAAGCCGAAGCACTGTTTGGGTTCAGTGCTGCTGCTCCAGTAGATGTCGACGCCAGTCCAACAGTGAGCATCGCCGACAACAAGTCACGACCGAGGGTCCTGACATCCGATGTCTGGCTTGACATGGAGGAGCTCAAATGAGTCGTCAATGGTAAGGAGGTCAGGTATGGTGCTCGATGCAAGTTCTGTAAGTCTTAACTATCTACTTCAGCTACTGGTGGCACTGGTCATCTACGTCGCCATGTTAAGTCTTGCAAAAAGAAGGCCCAGGCAGGTAGCTCATCTTCTCAACCTTCTCTGCATTTTAGTGATGATGGTCATGTTGAACAATCTTGAGATTGCTAGATCTGAATTTTGTAGATTAATTGCTAGACTTGATCTGCCTGTTAGTATTGGTAAATAGCCTGCATTTGAATATTACATTAGGACTGCTCATAATCCTCTCTTTAGACATGTTTCTAGGCAGACTACAACTAGAGATCTTGAGAAACATTTTGAGTTGAAAAAACTCTTTTGATTGATTTGTTGAATCTAGCTGCTTGTGTTTGTTTGACTTCTGATATATGGTCTGGTAATGTTAAGAAGGACTGTCTTAGTGTGGTGTTTCATTTTGTCACTGATGAATGGGAGCTAGAAAAGCGCATTGTTGGTATGAGATTGATTGATTGCTCCCATTCTGGTGTTAACATTGCTGAGCGCATTATGAATGTTGTTTCTGAGTTTAACATGACTTCTAAAGTTTTATCTATCACACTAGACAATGCATCTGCTAATAGTACTGCTGGTGAACATTTAACTCCATTGATTTCATCATATGTTGGCTTTGGTTTGTTGCATCAACGCTGTGCCTGCCATATAATTAATCTGATTGTCAAATCTGAACTAAAAAGTATAAAATATTACATTGAGGACTTTAGAACTGCTATTTCATTTCTCAATTCCTCTAACCAACGCATTGCTTCATATAAAACATTTTGCTTATGCATGGGGGTTCGGCCTCGCAAGTTTGGTTTGAATACGGATGCCAGGTGGAATGCTACATATCTTATGCTCAAACATATTATGCCATACAAGGACACCTTTTCTGTGTTCATCTACACTCATTACCCTGGTACATTGCTAACAGAAGCTCATTGGTATGTTGCTGAACACATTTTAAAATTCCTGAAATTGTTCTATAGATGCATTGTTTCATTGTCTGGTGTTTATTACCCTACATCTCCATTAGTGATTCATGCTATTCTTGAGATTGCTGATCACTTGCACCAGTATGAGAATGATTAATTGCTTGGAGAAGTAGTTGTCCTTATGAAAACAAAATTCTTAAAGTACTGGGGTGAGATACCTTTGTTATACTCTTTTGCATTCATCTTGGACCCTAGAGCTAAACTTGCTGGTTTTAACAATGCTCTTCAGTTCCTCTCTCAATTGTATAACCGTGATTACTCTGCTTACTTCGCTGAAGTGAAAACTAAATTAAGTAACTTGTTTTCTAAATATGAGTCTAAGTTTGGTTCTATAAGAATGCAGCGGCCTCAATCAGTCAACAATGTAGCAGATAAGAAGGTATGCTCATGGAATAGAATATTTGGTAGACCAACTACCCCAACTCATGTTGTTCCATCTGTTTCTACTTCTACCCCTATATTAACTTGCAATGCTTCTGAGTTAATCACTTATTTGGAAAGTGAAACTGATTCTCAGTTTGATGAATCTTTTAATTTGCTTAGGTGGTGGCAGGATTATAAAAAAACTTATCCTGTGCCCTCAATTTTAGCTAAAGATATCATGACTATACATGTTTTCATTATCTCTTTCGAATCTGTATTTTCTTTATGTGGTAGGCTGATCGAGAAACGTCGTCGAAGTCTCATACCGAAACATGTGGAGATGCTGTCGCTGTTGAAGGACCGGAAGGAAGGTGATGCTAGATCTCAACACAATATAGAGAATGCTGAACTTGCGAAAAAGATAGAAAATTGTTCCTTGATGCTCCTTTTGGAGCTGGTTCTGGTCCTTCTGGAGCTGGTTCTGGACCTTCTAGTCCTTCTGAAGCTGGTTCTGGTGCTGGTTCTGTTTCAGTCCTTGGAGTTCATTGATGTTGATCATGTTACTTTTGTTAGATCAGATCACTAAAAGAGGCTGACTGTACTCTTTTTTTCTTTTAGGGTTTTGTCCCTATGTAGTTGAAATGAGATTTTATCTAAAGGTTTTTAATGAGGCAACCTATTTTGTAATTTAGCCTCTTTTTAAAGCATTGTGATGTGAAGTTAATTGAACTTTAGCTGATTAGCTCCTTTGCGATTTTTGAACATTGTGATCTGAACTTGTGAATTTGTGGTTTTTGAACTGTGAACTTCATATTGCGATTCTGTAAAGTCTGAAATTGTGAATATGTGAATTTGCGAATTTGCGATTTTAACTGTGGTCTGTGAATCTGTGATTGAGTTGAGAATATGTGAATTTGCGAAATTAAGATTCTGTTAACTGTAACTGTGATTGTGGATATGTTTTCAAGTTTTCTACTCATTTTTTTCTTCATAATTTCAAGTTTTTTGTAAGATCTGATTTGATAATGTGATTCTAGATGAGATTTGCGGTTGTTTGAGAGTTCTTTTTATTGTTTGCAACTCGGGCCACGTGTCGGCCCGGCACAAATGCCCGTTGGGCTGGTTGGCCTGACACAGTCCGTTTAAGAGCTATCGTGCCGTGCCCTGGACCAAAGGAGGCGGCACGTGGGCTGACATGGTACGGCCCGCTAGGCTATAGGTGCCATGCCAGGCCTCTGCGAAATCGGCCCGAGCACGGACGGGCCGGCCTGGCTAGGTATAGATGTGCGGTGCTCGTCGTCAGTACAGTACCGTCCAGTGAAATTGACCCGCCGATGGACACGCGGTCCTAACTGTCCCTCTCATGTGCCCACTGATGAGACCATGCACCAACCGGCCCATCAAGCGTCACCTACCTTGCCTCTTCCTTCGTAGGACGTTCGATTTATATCGTCTGGTTGTGCGGCCTGCCTACTCGATCGTCAGTTACAAAGCACACGGCACAGCCTCAGGTTGTGTCAGGCACGACGGAGTGGTGTTCGCCAGCGGCCATGTCGAAGACGGCGTGCGTGACCGGAGGGAACGGCTACATCGCCTCCGCGCTCATCAAGACGCTGCTGGACAAGGGCTACGCGGTGAAGACGACCGTCAGGAACCCCGGTGTGACTCCTCCCGAGTTTTCGGATCATGATACCGTCTAACAAATATTAGTTTCGGTTCTGTGAGTCAAAAGTGTTTCTGAATCCCAGATGACATGGAGAAGAACTCCCACCTCATGGAGTTGCAGGCACTTGGCCCCCTGGAGGTCCTCCGCGCCGACCTGGACGAGGAAAGCAGCTTCGACGACGCCGTCGCCACCTGCCAGTACGTCTTCCTCGTCGCCGCGCCGGTGAACCTCCACGCGAAGGATCCTGAGGTGCGTAACTACACGCTGCATCACTTGTCTGCCATTCAGCTCATCATTCTGTGATCGACGTCAAAGTGTAGTTAACTTGCACCAACCCCAAAATCTGGCGGTGGTGTTGGCAGAAAGAACTGATCGAGCGCGGCGTCCGGGGAACGCTCAACGTGATGCGGTCGTGTGTGAAGGCCGGCACGGTGAAGCGCGTGATCCTGACCTCGTCGGCGGCCGCAGTCTCCAGCAGGCCGCTGCAGGGCGACGGCCACGTGCTGGACGAGTCCTCCTGGGCCGACGTCGATTGGCTCACCTCCGAGAAGCCATCTGGTCCCTGGGTAACGCACACGCACTGTCATCGCGTTCGTTTCGAATCGAAAACTGCCGTGCACCGGTGCACGCACAATACAGGTACTCCCACTCGCTGACGATGCCTGCATTGGGATTCGCATATAACTCGCAGGCGTACCCGGTCTCGAAGGTGTTCTTGGAGAAGGAAGCGTGCAAGTTCTCGGAGGAGCACGGCATGAGTCTGGTCACCATCTGCCCCGTCATCACCGTGGGCGCGGCGCCGGCGAGGAAGATCCACACGAGCGTCCCCGCCAGCCTCTCCCTGCTCTCCGGCGACGAGGCGGCGTTCGGTTTGCTCAAAGGCATCGAGATGGGCACCGGCGGCCTGCCGATGGTTCACGTCGCCGACCTCTGCCACGCCGAGATGTTCGTGGCCGAGGAGGCCGCGGCACACGGGAGGTACATCTGCTGCAGCGTCAACACCACCGTCGCCGAGATCGCGCGCGTCCTGGCTGACAAGTACCCGCAGTACAGCGTGAAAAAGAATCTGCTGTAAGGATCGTGTTCATCGTAGCTCTGAGCTCTGTCGCTCCTCTCTCTCTTCTTTTTTCACCCCTGGCAAAAATGTCATTGACGAGCGACCGTTTGCTGCGCTTTGTTACAGCTCCGGCGAGCAGCTTGAAAAGCCTCGAGTGTGCCTGTCGTCGGCAAAGCTGGTCCGGGAAGGCTTCGAGTACAAGTACAAGACGGTGGACGAGATCTTCGACGACGTCGTCGAGTACGGCAAGGCCGTGGGGATTCTGCCCAACTGACACCACGCTCCTCTGCTTTCGATCATTCGATGGTTGGAGAACAAGGATGTGCCTTTAGTACGCTCAGATTAGTGGGTTCAGTTTGTAACTGTTCCTGCGTTGTCACGTCATATTCATGTAGTAGTTCAAGAAGACGACATGCAGCCCATATGACAAAACCCAAAAATTTAAGAAAATATCTGGAACTAAACTTTGAGCTTAACGATTCCTCACGAATTGGGCTGCTTCATGCTTCTGTATGCCGTGTGGTGTTCAAATTTAGGCCTGCTCTAAACATATGATTCGGAATTTTTTTCCCATAGTCAAAGTGGATCTTATTGGTGATCTGCTTATGTAGCAGCTGGTCAATACCATCTCGTGGCCATAAAAATTATTCTCAAAGGCGATTACTTCATGCACATTTACGGCAGGGGAGAAGCCAGCATCGTGGGCTAACGATGTCATTAACATTATATATAGTAATTAAACAATAATTTACATTGGATTTAGAAAAAATCATCGGTATCAATTGACACCGACCAGTACACGTAGCTTTGCCTCTGATTGACGGTGACACCTAGTGGCTCCATCCGCAGAATAATTTAATACTACTACATGCTTAGCAATCTAGATATAAAGAAGATTTGTCTGTGGGGCACCGCTTGTTGCCTTGTTGGTGGCTTTGGTGTAGCACACATCGAATGTTGTGATTTAGTTCAACACACGACAACAAATTTTATATTTTATCTATAGCACACCGCGCCTATTATTTAATATTTTTTATCAACCCAAAGGAGAGAGAAGAGGGTAAAAAGACGTTAGAGCATCTAAAAGCTTCCCATTAACTTTTTTTAAATCAAATTATAAAAAAATAACGTAAAAATCCTCTTTCAACAGCTCTGTTAAACATCTCCTTACTTTTCAAGGTCTAAAAATTCTCATATTCCATGTTAGATCTAGGGAGATTTTTAAAGTCCCCTATCCCCTCTCTCGTGTAACTATTCGTGGGATCGATTGTTCAATTAGTTAAAATTTGCACTATATTTGAGAGAGCTGTTAGAGAAGGTGATTAAAATAGGTCTCAAAATTTTTTAGCTGACCTTAAAAAGTACTTTTTTAAGATGATTTTTTGAGAGAACTTTAGAGATGCTCTTAGTGCCTTTAATCTTCCTGGTCACCCATGGCCGTCGGTGGCGCGCCTCTGGCCCAAAATCCACCGCTGAAGTGTTCTTCAGCATTAGGTCCTCCATCCGTTCAGCCTTGTCGCTGCTCCACTGCATACGCCTCGTGGCCCCCTTTTTTTACTGTCTCAATTCTGTGACCATGATCCAGTTCTTGATCACGAGTCCGAGGTAAAACTAAAGAGTTAGGTGGGCTCTAACGGTCATGGTTTGCAAAGTTGTGGTTGTGGCACGCTGTTTATGGCTGGAGTTTATGATCTTAGACGCAAAAAGAAGAAGAAGAATGTATGTTTGAGTTGAGGGCAATAATTTTTTTTTCCTCTTCTCTCTTCTCCAGATTGATAAAAAAAATATTCAATAATCGGCGTAGTGTGCTGTATACAAAATACACAATTTGTTGTTGTACGTTGGACTAAATCGCGGCGTGTGATGTGTACCAGACTAAGCCGCCACCGAACAGTACTTGTCCTACAGACAAATCTCCCTAGATATAAAGTTACTCCAAGAGCGAGCAGCAATTTGTACTACTAAGCATGAGTAGTGAATGGAAGAAGTGGCAGACAATATCATGTTGTTCTGAGTAGTGAATGGAAGAAGTGGCAGACAATATCATGTTGTTCTGAACGTGGCCCGGCACACGGTAAGGAAAGCTCATTTTTACCGACAAGAAGTCCCTATCTTTAGGACTTGAGATGATAAAAATCTTGTCCAATCTCAATCAGATCCCGAAACACACGATAATACGACATGCCGGACAAGTCTTTTCTTTCTCTCTCTCTTAATTGCATGGTGCAAATTGCAACAAAAAATATCCAGCCACCTCGAAGGCTCCAACAGCCCCCAGGCTACTCATTGCAGGAGATTTTTAGATTTTTATCAGTGAAAGCAATGTACTTCCTCCATTCCTATTTAGATGATGTCCTGCGTTTTTTTTTTCAAATTACCTCACATTCTCAGGTTTCAAGACAAAAGGAACTTTGTAACCGGTGCCAGTGAGATCTCTTACGCTTGTTGCCTCCACTCCCAATCTCTAATCTTGCATGAGTCTGGCGCAGGGGATTTAGAGAGAGCAGCACCTGTCATAGTAGTAAATGAGACAATGACCTGGCCTTAATCGGTGTGCACAGCTCAAAACGTCAAATAAAATGGAATAGAAAGAGTAATTCGTAAATTGCCAGTGGGACTTAAAAACCATAGAGATATATGATCCTTACTCTGTCATTTACACAGATAGCAACATAATAATAATAATAAAAGTAATGTTTCAAATTTCTAAATGTACAAATTTTTCCTCATTGCAAATGTTTACATGGTACTCGTGGTTGGACATGGACGACCACCAGCCTGAAAGCAAGGACGTACAGAAGTGTTTACCTCTGAAACAGAGCACGGCGCCGGTGGGCTGTCCGGCTGTGTATATAACGACGCGTTGCGAACCGCCCGAGAGCAACCACTCGATTTCCTAGTCCTCGCGTTCTCCCTGCCAAGATGGCCGCCGGCGGAGCAGGTGACAGGAAGAAGACGGCCTGCGTGACCGGAGGGAACGGGTACATTGCCTCCTTGCTGATCAAGATGCTGCTGGAGAAGGGCTACGTCGTGAAGACGACGGTCAGGAACCCGGGTCTGATTCCTTCTGCTCTATCTCTTGTGTATCTCTGAAGCTTCTTTCGGTGCTGATCGGCGGAATCATCTGAAGTTCGATTGGTACTGTGTGCGTACGTAGATGACAAGCAGAACAACTCCCACCTGGAAGAGCTGAAGCAGCTCGGCACCTTGGAGGTGTTCCGCGCCGCGCTGGAGGACGAAGGCAGCTACGACGAAGCCGTTGCCGGCTGCGACTACGCCTTCCTCCTCGCCGCGCCGGTGAACTACACGGCGCAGAATCCTGAGGTCAACAACTCGATCTCTATACTTCTGTGAAAAATCATGCAGAAGAAAGGCTCGATCAGGATCAGCACTTTTTTGTGATCCGAATTAATCCTCTTGCTCAGAAAATTGATTTTGGTGCTGACGGATATGCAGAAAGAGCTGATCGAACCTGCTGTCCAAGGCACGCTGAACGTCCTGCGGTCGTGTGTGAAGGCCGGTACGGTGAAGCGCGTGGTCCTGACCTCGTCGACGGCCGCCGTCTCCAGCCGGCCGCTGGAAGGCGACGGCAGTGTGCTGGACGAGGAGTCCTGGTCCGACGTCGAGTACCTCACCGCGAAAAGGGCTGGTCTCTGGGTAAGTAATTAGTGCACCGCGCACGCATCTCTCATCTGCCGTTTAAGCAGCCTGTCCGTTCGCTCACACTTCCGGCACCTACCTACGCTTCGTTCGTCCGCAGGCGTACCCGGTGTCCAAGGTGCTCCTGGAGAAGGCGGCGGAGAAGTTCGCCGCGGAGCACGGCGTCAACCTGGTCACGCTGTGCCCCTCCGTGACCGTGGGCGAGGCGCCGGACAGGAAGGTCTTCACCACCGTCCCCGCGATCCTGTCCCTGCTCTCCGGCGACGAGGCGGAGCTCCGCGTGCTGAGGGGCATCGAGAAGGCCTCCGGCTCCGTCCCGCTGGTGCACGTCCAGGACGTCTGCCTCGCCCACGTGTTCGCCGTCGAGACGGAGGGGTTCCCCCCGGGGCGGTACATCTGCAACGGCCTCGACACCACCGTCGCCGAGACCGCGAGGTTCCTGGCGGAGAAGTACCCAGAGTACAACGTGAACACGGAACTGTAACAAATCTTTCTGTACTACTATAATCTTACGGTTTTTTATTCTTTGACCTGATGACGACGATCGACCACGGGGTTTAATTGATTGATTCGCAGCTCCGGCGAGGGCCTCGAGAAGCCGATAGCGCTGCTGCCGTCGACGAAGCTGATCAACCAAGGGTTCCAGTTCAAGTACAACACCCTGGCTGAGATCTACGACGACATCGTCGGCTACGGCAAGACCCTGGGTATCCTGCCCAACTAGTGACGCGTCCGTCTGCTTGCTTGCTTGCTTTGGAGCACCGGATGAACCGGGCCGTGTTGCGCGTGCAAAAATATAAGTCTATGCTTTTGCTGCTACTACTTGTGGACTGAGACGTGCTGTCCAGTCATCAGTTCGTGTGAATCGTGATGGTTATGTGTGCATGTTCCACGCGAAATAATTGATGTTTGTTTGGGTTCGTACGTTCTGCGGAAATACAGTACCCGCGTGCGTTTTCAAGGGATGTGAACAGAGGGACCCGTGATGATCTTCTTTATTGATCTCTTTTGACCGATAGAGTGTGTGTCCAAACATAAGGTGACAACATCAACATATGAAGTACTCTGGACCACTTGATGATGGACAGGATGACAGGTGAAAAGTCGGCAAATCCGAATTCCGGCGGGCCAAAATCGCGGCAGGGCCGGCAGACACATCGATGACATCTCAACCAGATCCTTTCTTTCACCTCCCACAATCACTCAAGAACTGTTAAAATTTTGATAAAAAAATAATAAAATAAGAAATATATTACTACGTTGATTTTCAAACATATCTTTTCATAACAATACATGCAACTTTTCAAACATACCAAATGCATTTATTTTTAAAAATGAAGAATGCATTTATTTTTAAAAATAAAGAATTTAGTTTCTTTAACTGTCCTTTGTTTTGTTTTGTTGATTCCCTTCCAATCTAAATATTACTCTCTCTCTGCTAAAATAAGTGTGGTTTTAGATTTTCAAACTTCTCCCACCATTCGTCTTATTAAAAAAAATTTTAAAAATTATTTATTTTATTGTAAAATGATTCTTTATTAGAAGTACTTTAAACTTGATTTGTTTATTTTGATATTTTCGTAAAATTTTTAAATAAAATGGTCAAACATCGATTTTAAAAAATCAAAAACGCCAGTTATTTTAAGACGGAGGGAATATAATAATTATTAATTATTTTAGTGATTTAACTTTCTAGGAGATAAAATAACCATTTTCACATTGAGATATGTGCAAACAGACGACCCACATTTGTTTGAGTCTACCTAGAATTTGCCTTATATTAATATAAATCTTCTTTCACCTGAAAAACCATATTAAAAGAAAGGATACTAGTATTTTCTACTCTTTTCGTCTCAAAATAAGTGACATTTTTTTACTTTTTAAGATCGACGTTTGACATCTTATTCAAAAAATTTACAAAAATACAAATATAAACAATTCAAGTTTAAAGTACTTATAGTAACGTATTATTTCACAATAAAATAATTAATTTTTTTCACAAATTTTTTAATAAGATGGAGGGAGTAGTAGACTATCAATACTTTTCACTTGCTTTCAAAGAGTCCTAACTGAATCTTTTTCCCTTCCAAATTACAATGTTAATTAAATTGAGGGCAAATGAAATGCAACTTTGTTCAGTACGGAGTATGTCAAAATTAATAAACTAGACGAGGAAGCAAATCATAAATCCGGAGGTCAAAAGACCCACGGTTGAGGCCCGCAAAGAAAAAGGAACTATGGTTGCTCAGCACCGGTCTTTTGCGAATTTGGCTTATACATACCGAAACATCGATGTTGTTTTTTTTTGTTTTTAAAAAAATAAACATTGATATTTCCATCTATTGCATGGTTCTAATAAGTGGCAGCCATCATCGGACACTAGTGTCGGTGTCTGCGAATGGACCAACGAGGCGACGATTTTTCTCCTTATAGTCACAAAGTGCATGCTGATTGGCGAGTTGAGCATCGATCCTCGGCAACGGGACCGTCCGAGTAAATACAGCGCGTTCTGTACAGGACGTTGATGCATGTGGTTTTCGTCTACCTGAGGACAATCGTGTCCGTATCAGTGAAACACGGCCCCAGTAAAGAGATCACCATCTCACACCACACCTACAGTTTTCAGAGACTTCTTCAAGGCCTAGAAAAAGGAATATCCAGTTCTGTGGACCGTGGGGGAGAGAAACAACCATGTCGATGGGCATGGAGAAGATGAAGAAGACGGCGTGCGTGACCGGAGGGAACGGGTTCATCGCGTCCGCGCTAATCAAGATGCTGCTGGAGAAGGGCTACGCCGTGAAGACGACCGTCAGGAACCCCGGTTCTTTGCAGCCTGGTCTTTTCTTTTTTGTATGATTGGTGGAGGAAAACATAATGTTTAAGATCATGATGGTTGTGTGATTTTTTCTTTTTGACATATATACTACGTATAGAAGACATGGCGAAGAATTCCCACGTCAAGGACTTGCAGGCGCTTGGCTCCTTGGAGGTCCACCGCGCCGACTTGGACGAGGAAGGCAGCTTCGACGATGCTATCGCCGGCTGCGACTACGCCTTCCTCGTCGCAGCTCCGGTGAACCTAGTGGCAGAGAATCCCGAGGTGATTCTTCACAGCTTGCATCGTTTTATCAGTATCCCCTTTGTACTCTTCGTGTCCAATTCTTCGTTCAAAGTTAGCCTAGCATTCGTTTTATTAGCCTGGCTATTAATAATAACCCATAATTAAACTTCGATCTGTCGTCGATGATGATGGCAGAAAGACCAGATCGAGCCTTCTGTGCGAGGCATCCTAAACGTAATGAGGTCGTGCGTGAGAGCTGGCACGACGTTGCGGCGCGTGGTCCTTACCTCGTCGGCCGGCGCGGTCGCCATCCCGAAGCTGGAGGGCGACCGCCATGTCCTGGACGAGGAGTCCTGGTCCGACCTCGATTACGTCACCGCCGAGAAGCTACCACTCTGGGTATGTTGGTGCATGCTTCTCTTCGCCTCGATCGCTTCTCTAGCTTCTCTCCACCCGCGCTCTCGTGTACAGTCTCCTGATACGTTTATTTACAGATATATATAACTGAAAACTCTTGCACGTTGCAGGGATACGTGGTTTCGAAGGTGCTGTTGGAGAAGGAAGCCTTCAGGTTCGCAGCCGACAACGGCATCAGCCTGGTCAGCCTGTGCCCCGTCCTCGCCGTCGGCGCGTCGCCGACACCCAAGGTATACACGAGCGTGCCTGCCGCCCTCTCCTTGCTCTCAGGCGACGAGGCCGCTTTCGACATGCTGAAAGGCATCGAGTCGTCCTTCGGCGGCGTGCCGGTGGTCGGCCTCGACGACCTCTGCCGCGCCCACGTGTTCGTCGCCGAGACGGGGACCGCGTCGGGGAGGTACGTCTGCTGCGGGTTCACCACCACCGTCGTCGAGATGGCGAGGTTCCTGGCTGAGAAATACCCGCAGTACAACGTGGTGGACACGGATGGGTACGTAGGGACTATGGTCATCTTCCTTCTAGCAAGCTCTGTTGGCAAACAATTTACGGTGCTGAATTGTTGCTGGCGCCTTGCAGCTCCCCCGACCTTCTCGAGAAGGCGAGAGTGCGCCTGTCGTCCGCGAAGCTGGTCAGGGAGGGATTTGAGTTCAAGGTCAAGACCCTGGAACACACCTACGACGGACTTGTCAAGTACGGCAAGACCTTGGGAATTCTGCCCTACTGATAATCTGATATACGGGTGTGGGTGTTCTTCTTCTTCGTGGGAAAACAAAGATGCTTGCAAATTCCTCTTTCAGCCCCCGAAAGAAATGGGCCGCTTTGCACGTCACTGAAACGACTTATCCCTATGGGCCTTTATATGCAGTCCACAGACTCGGCTAGGCCGTCCGTGCGCTCCCTGCGTAGCGCGGGCCGTTGCAAGCTCTGGCTCGAAGGCCTTGAAGCTGGTAGCCCATGAGCAATGGTCCTCCACCGAGACTTTGGGGCCACCGCCTCCAGTCTGTGATGCGCCGATTTCAAACCGCTGCGACACCGGCAGTGATGATCCGCGCCCAGGAGCGGCGGCGATCCACAGCTCCGAGCTGGCATCCTACCACTGCCACCCTGCTGGCCGCCGGCGGGGGCGTGACTTTATGGTGCACGGCGATGCGACGTGACAGGAGCCGAATCATGGCTTGCAAGCCGGACCAATGGAGCGGCTCACTGCCAAAGAGCAGTTACTGCTTGTACAGAGTAGTACGTGCACGTCCTCGACGATATACGGCCATGCGGGCTCAACTACAGTACCAACTCTAGGCGTCGAGTACAGTCGCTGCCGGCACGGGTCGAGTTTTTTTTTTTTCGCGACTAGCACGGGTCGAGCTTAGCGAGCTGTACTGCACCAGCGGCACAGATTCAAATTTCAAAGTGCTCTACGTACTCGTGCTACTGTACTAGTACTCCAACGTAGCCTTCGAGTCTTGGACCAGTTTTGTTCGCGACTGCACAGCGGAAGGATGGTGCGCATGCGTCCAAGCTCCCAAACTCCAAAACCTTTTGTTCGCTTTCACCTTTTCAGGACGACTGACGTCACTGTAACTGTTCCAAAGCACGCCCTAGTGTCTTTAAATGCGAGAGGATTGATTTTGCTTTGTGTAAAACCTTTTCTCGGGTTGCTTGGCCAGCTGCCCGGGATCCGTTGGCTTCTGGAGCTGCATCGACCTCGCTGCGCTGTGCTCTTCTTATGTTCTCTGCGTCAGTGCGTGCCCATGGTTTCTCGTTTGACACGAGCGTCGTCTCGCAAACATACCTCGGTCCATCAGATGATAAGGCAGCAGTACTAGTTCACCGTTCCCAAGAACTTCCTAAAGTGGTTACTAGCACGGTAATTTTGCCCCAAACGTCGGAGATACTATATGGTAAGTAGTAACTCTGCAGTAGCATGTGATCTTAAGATCTCTGACCGTTTGTTCGGAGCATGTTCGTGCGATCGGCAGGGAGCGTTACTCCTAGTACTAGATCATCTACTCGATAATTACTCGTACTGTTACTCGTTTAAAAGCTGTGTTAAGCTGCCGAGAGGGTACAGAGCTTGCAAGTCGGGCAACTAGTGGCACTGATCGTCGACAGGGACAAATGTTTTGCGCCTTGGTATTCGTGTCCGTGGGGCGAGCGAAAGGGTGGAGAAAGGCTCGCGGAACGATGAGGAGGTTTTGTTCGTGCAGGAGACATGGCGCGTGAGTAATGAGGGCGAAGAAAGACATGAGCATCTCCCTTCCCCGTTCTTCGTCCTTTTTTTGGGTAAGGAAGGAAAAGGAAAGAAGGGAATGGGATCTCAGTCACTCACAGCTGGCGCCTCCGTTCCGTCCCTGGCGCGCCCCTTCCTTCGGGGAACTGTTCTTGACGGCGCAATTTCTTCTGCGCCATATTCGAGCCGACCCAGAACCCCTGTCTAGCAACGTGTAGCAGTACTGCTCCTCGACATACATACAGGTATTGCTACTGCTGGTAGACGGACGTACCCGGCCCATGCCTTGTTAGTACGGCGGACGCTGGCATTAGCCGCATTAGAACAGTTCGTATTATTACTTGGGCCTACGGCAACGGGTCGGCCGTTGTACGTACAAGTACCACAACGTAATTAACCACCGTGTGCTCCTATTGCAGCGGCAGGAGTACGAGTTCTCTAAGGCCTCTGAGTACGAGTTCTCTAAGGCCTCTGTTTGAATTCAATAATTTGGATTGTGGATTATTATATTCTAGAATTTGGATTCTAAATTTTAAAAGATTGTAAGATTTTATCAATTGTATTAGATAATCTTAAATTTGTGGAATTCTACAAGATTTTATAATACTTCAAAACCTCATCTGTTTGATAAAATAAAATAATTTTTATCTGAATTCTAAAAATCAAAATCTTATAGAATTCAAACAGCACCCAACTCTCAGCTTTCACCTTTACCGTCTCGTGTGGTATAGTACTACACTCTCGGCTCTCGCATCCTGAGCCAGCTGTATCCGACTAGGACCGCACTCAAGCTCTCGCATGCTTGCCGCAGTAGCTCGGGGCAGAGCCGCAGTGGTAGTAGTACAATTTTTCTCTTTACTCCGGGGCCCCGAGCTAGTACGGCGCGCAGCACCAGCGAGAAAAGTGCTGAGCCGCAAAAGTTACGAGGCCACCGTAGGGCCCCGGCCTGGAGGGGACGTGGCGGTCCGACTCACGCGCGACTCTTCCACCGCATGCCGCCTAGTCCGGCTATATAACGCTGGACCGCGGCGCTGCTCTGCTCGCCGAGTGTGTAGTCTGTCACGGTCTCGTCTTCCTCTCGAAACCAACTGGTGCGGCGATGGCGCTGCCGAGCGGGAGTTCCCTTGCCCTGGTCGTGGCCGCGCTGCTTCTCGCCGCCGCCGCGGCGGCGGCCAAGTTCGACGACGTCGTGCAGCCGAGCTGGGCCAACGACCACTTGGTCTACGACGGGGACCTGCTCAAGCTCCGCCTCGACTCCAACTCTGGTTAGTGGCATCTTGTTCTGAGTTCTGACCTTGCAACGGATGCTTCCCGTGTCTCTATCTTGCCGACGGCGTTTCGTCCCTGGTGATGCGCGCAGGTGGAGGCTTCGTGTCGAAGAACAAGTTCCTGTACGGGAAGGCCAGCGCCGATCTGAAGCTGGTGCCGGGGGACTCCGCCGGAGTGGTCACCGCTTTTTATGTGAGTTCAGTGCGGTCATTGCTTTCCTCTCTTCTTCTCTGAGTACCTCAGGAACTCTGCATGCCGATGCTGCCATTTTCACACTACTGCATTTCTTGCTATTCTTGGTTGCATTGGGCGTAGGATCAATATACCCTGGAAATGGGAAAGATTCAAATTCTTAATCTAAGACAACAATTAAAAAACGGTGGCGTACTGTAAACCGTGTGGTCTAAACCCAATCCAACATGCTCGCCCTTGTCACTGTGTGAGGAACCTGTCACGAAGTATTTTACAGAGAACAAACTGCCTCGCATTGTACTCATGTTGCAGCAGTGTTTACTAAAACTGGAACGGTATTTGTGATTTGCAGCTGTCGTCGGCCGGCGATAAGCACAACGAGTTCGACTTCGAGTTCCTCGGCAACGTGACCGGCGAGCCGTACCTGGTGCAGACGAACCTGTACATCGACGGCGTGGGCAACCGCGAGCAGCGCATCGACCTGTGGTTCGACCCGACCACGGACTTCCACACGTACGCCGTGCTCTGGAACCCGAGCCAGGTGGTGTTCATGGTCGACGACACCCCGATCCGCGTCTACGAGAACCGGAACGCCACCAAGGGCCACCACCACCGCCACGGCGCCGACAACACCACCGCCACCATAACCACCAGCGTCCCTCCGTTCCCGTCGCCGCAGCCGATGGCCGTGTACAGCTCGATCTGGAACGCGGACGACTGGGCGACGCAGGGCGGGCGCGTGAAGACGGACTGGTCGCACGCGCCGTTCGAGGCCGCGTTCCGCGACGTGCGCGTGGACGGGTGCCTCTGGGCCGCCAACGCCAGCGACGCGGACGCCGGCGAGGCGAGGCGGTGCACCGAGAGCTCGTTCGGCAAGGAGGGACGGTACTGGTGGAAGGAGAAGGAGATGGAGGAGCTCACCGTGCACCAGAGCCACCAGCTCGTCTGGGCCCGCGCGCACCACCTTGTGTATGACTACTGCGTCGACTCCGACCGGTTCCCCGTCAAGCCGCCCGAGTGCGCCGGCCGATGACCGATACTTGGCATGGTGAAGATATCGATCGATCGGTGGATGATGGGTTGCTGGTTTCTTAGACGTGTGACTGCTAGATTTCGATTGGCTGTAAATGTGCGTTTTCGGGTTCGGTGGTGGTGTCTTCCTGTAAAACGTATATTTTCAAGTGAACTTGAAGCAGTGCTCGAAATTTATGCAGTCTTTTAGCATTGAAAAATCTTGATTGCAATGAATTACTCCTTATGAATCTCAACATTTTTCAAGTGATCGTAACAATCCTGATTGCAATGAAGGTACTGTGAGTCTCAAGTGATCATGCCAGAGGTTTGAAACAACGGTCCAGTTTTCTGTTTGCCATTGGTGCTTGAAACACCTGAGAGATGCTACGGTGCTTCGAAGTTACCTCAGATAACTTCACTTTTTTAATTAATCTCATGTGCTTCAAAGTAATTAGCATCGAGTCTATTATTTTTTATACTAGTTATATCATCTCTCTTCTTATGGTTGCTGCTTTGAATTACAATACTGGCGGCCCCAAGCGCAAGAGCATCAAAGCATCAGACGAGGTACTATCGGCGTTCTCCAGTTCATTACTCGGCCTTTGAACTACTCCAGTAGAACGGCCATCCAGCCCTCTTCGTACTGCGACGAACCACCGTTCACGGACCTCATGCAACACATTTCAACATTTCTCACCTGTGTTGGTAAGGTAAAATTCACCGTGCACGTCCTACTCGTACAGAATGGTACAGCGTGCTGGTGGTCCATCGATCACGATAAGGCATGGATCGAATCCTTGCAGCAGTGAGCTCACGAGTCAATGGACCTGTCCAGGCTCGAGGGGGAGCGAGTGGGACTTGTCAGCAGGTCGGGTTAAGCAGGGTCACTCACGAGTAAGCCGGATCATCTGCTGGTCAGAAGGGACCAGCCTCTCGCTTTAGCTTGTCTTTGTTCTGCAGAAATGCAAGTTGCCTGCTTTTGCCTGCGCTGGTAACTGGTAAGGTAAAAATTCACCATTCACGTGCTACTCTCATCGTGCCGGGCCTGCGGGAGATTTCGTTGGACTGTCGCGGCGCTCCCTGGGCCGCCAGTCAGAAAACGAGGCCAGCGGACCGAGACCAAAGTGCTGGTCGGCCTTACGTTCGTAACAGCGAGGCCCACAAAAACAAAATAGTGTACTCTTGTACTCCTACGTCACAATGGGCCAGGTCCAGGAAACTATACGCTGCCGCTCGGCGACGAGTTTATCAGTTTATCAGCAGTCGGTTGCATTACTTGCATAGCAGCGCTCCGCTGCGGCAGCACGGCCTTACTATATCAGGATCTGTTCTATAGGATCGCACCGTTGCATGTTTGACCAATAAAGAGGCACACACTCAAGCTTGGTTGACGACACATGACCCGTGGGCAAGAGCGTGATTAACGGCCTGTATTAGGCTTGATGTTCCGTCTGGTGCTGTAAAGGATCGTTCCTGGTGAGGCCTTGTCTCGGCCGGGTGGCTCATGGGTTGTCTGATATCACCCCCCCCCCCTACCTGTTCATTCATGATTCCTGATGCACCATCAATCTTGACGCCATTCCTGACTTTTGCTGAAATTTTGCTGGCCTGTTGCATTGGAAATGTGAGTCTGCGTGATAGTATGCGTGAGCCCTGAAACCTGTTCCTGTGCAGCGGGGACAGGGGCTAATGGGGTATGGAGCTGATCGAGCCACACATCTCGCTGCAAATCCTTTCGGCACTCTCCCGACTGCACACTGCATGACATCAAGACCCTTTTGATCTCAAAAGCCGCTCTGCACATGGCGATGATATGGCCCAAGGTACAGTAGATAGATTCCTCTCTCTCTCTCTCTCTCTCTCTGTGACACCGGCCATGCATGGCGCGATCCAGATTCCTCTCAATGGTCGTCCCCTCTGAAAACGCGAGACTTGCGGTACTATGACCTTAATACCGTGAGGAGCCCTTTGACTATCTGAAAACAAGCGAATTATTGCCGTTGTGGTGGAGCTTGCGTAGCAGCACGGTTCACAGATTCATACGGACCTCATGATCACGATCCCTGAAGAACACTAGCCAGGGCTCCTCATGAGGGGGCCATGCGTGCACCTGAGAGAGTGAAAGGCCCCATGCTCTCCTGACCCTGACTGACACGGCAGCCACGCGGTTCAGGTTAAGGAGCAATTGGCGGCTCGGCATGCATGTCGTCTCTCTCTGACTTTGCCTTCACAATTCATCAGAACGAAATGGATCCTGCACCTTGTTAGTAGCTCGTGCACAGGCGATCGATGAGGAACGATGTCTCCGGCCGGCATCATTTCAGGAGCGATCCATGTCGATCGAAAGCTCCAACAACTGTAACCTTCGCCTGCGATAATCGCGTAGGAACGCGCAGAATAAAAGAAGACCCGGCAGTTTGTGCAGTTGGACAGTAGTTGAAGTGTGTCCTCTGTTCATATGCTGTTGGTAGTGCCTAATAACAAGCTGGATACTGGAGTAGGCACCACCATGGTCCGCCGGTGCGTTTGGGACGGCAAATGTGCATCGATCACCGGCGGTAGGACCTGAATGGTGCGGCGGACATCACGCCGGAGATGCCCGGGCGGGTCACCGGAGTTGCAGTGGACGCAGCCGCGATAGACTGAGAGACGTTTTCGCCTGATGGAGAACACTGTAACCTGAATGAAGATGATAATGAACAGAGGGAACGGTTTCAGAATGAAAGCAGCATTGCCCTTGAGCATGTTTAGATGGTGCGAGCTACGTAAGCATGGCCAGCGAAGATGCAAGGACGCACACAGGAAACTCTATGAATTTCGAGACAAAGCAGGTACAGTAGTACGGAGTACTAGTATATCCAATGAACGAAAACCGAAAAGGAAAATAGAAAAGAACATGGGGGTCAAAAGGGGTTTGACCCGTGCACCCAGGCTGTGAATGCGATAGACACTGGACTGACAGGCCCGTCTACAGCCCATCACCTTACCTAACACGATCACTAGAGCCGGGGCCTGACATGTCAGGTTAATCTATAGCCCACCTCAATTGTGTGCGAGCTCGGGGCCCATGAGCGTTGACTGCTCTGCGACCCCGTAAGGGCGTCCACATTGTGAAAATACAGCCGGTAGTAAGCAATGAATGTTTTTTACTATAGCCATTGTGCGAGACTCGGCAACAGCGTTATTGTCGATAGTAAGCTAATTATTTACTATACTTAAACAGTGCATGGATTAAACAACAGCTGCTCCCGTCCTCCGGTGGCACCTGCAGCATTGTGGATGATTTTTCTCTCACGTGGGCCCACCTTGTAAAAATTAAGCATTGTGAAGCATACTCGTAACTGTTTGCCGACTGACACCGGTCCCACCACAAATGCCGAAGTCGGCATTAACCATTGCGGCTGCCCTAAGAGTTTTCTTCCGGCGTTCACACCAGCAGCATCATTACAGCAAGAAGAGGAGAGTAAACGCAGGAGACGGACAAAAGGGCACCTCAATTATTGAGAAATCGCCCTCCAAAAAAGTTATTGAGAAATTGGGTCACTCTAGTTCCAGTTCTAGAACAGCAGTAGTATTTTCGTTTTATTTTTTCAGATTACTCTCTACATGCAATGAATCAGATTGGATGTTTGGTGGTATAGGGCATCTGTACCATCAAGGCGTATTCGCTCAAAGTCTATTACTAATAGTGTGTTCCAAGTGTCATTAGTTGTTTAATCTTCTAGTAATGAGTAAGCAGACACTGAGACACGTGAGTAGATTCTCAAAATCTTGGCACGGTTGACCTTTGTGCTGGACGGATTAGTCACGAGGAGTCCGAACCTAGCTGCACATGTTAGGCCGGCACACACACATGCGCTCGTCGCACTATACCGTCATTAGCGCGATGATAATATTTTGTTTACTCATACGAGCGGACTCCGGACAAGTTGATCAGATCAAAAGTCAGAGCACGCTTTGACCCAACGCGACCCTGGAACAGCCACCCTGCAGGAAATCGCTACAAAAAGGAAGAGACGCCCCAGCCAAAGTCGTCGTCAACGCCCAGCCTAACCCTAACCGCGCGAAAAGTCGCCGCGACGCGTGGATCGGCAGGGTTATTCCGGCACTTCGAACACGGACGATCCGGTTCGCCCGCCGTCGACGTCCGCCGGCGCGGCGCCAGGCGTGCACGGCCGTCGTGAAGTGCCGCGCGCACTAGCTAGCGCTGTCGTGGTCGCCGCGTGCGCACGCACGCTTGCTCGGCGCACGAATTCTCCGGGGGCTTCGCGCCGCCGTGGCGGGGCGGCCGGGTGCCCTCGCGGCCACGGCAGGACAGCTCGCCGTGCACGACCGCGGCAGGGAAGAAGGCAAGATAAACTTCTTTACTCCGTTGATCGCACGCGACCAACACTACCTGAGCGGATTAATTAATCTATGAGGGCCTGTAATTTGATCACAAGCGGCAGCCAGCCAATCCCGCGGCAGCTAGGTTCAAGGACCACTACGCATCAGCCATCGTCACGGAAAGGGATCGATCTCACTGACGTCGATCGAAGGATTAGTTAAACCACTCCGGTTCGCTCCGAGGATCCGCAGCCGCAAATCCGCTGATCATAGCTCCGCGACGATCGACGGGACGCGACATGAAATGAGTACCAAGTTGACCTTCCGAGCTCGATGATTCTGCCAACAGGCCATGGATCGGATCAATCGCGAGCTAGGTAGTAGACGGTCAAAGCTTTGTCGAGACGCGGCAGCGACGTTGGCCGGGGCACGGGGCTTGTCGCGGCCGGGGACGGGAACGGGAACGCTGTCCTTGTCCCGGCTTTTGACTAAGCAGTCGATCCGACCATGGAGTGATCAGTGATGCGTGTGGTGTGGATGGGTGGCCAGGGATGGGAGAGACGAGGGCGAGAGTGAGTGCGCGGCTGGTTTTTCCCGGGCACGCGTGCGAACCCCCGGGACCCAAAAAAACTTTTACGCGAATACAAAATTTCTTCACATGACAACAGTGTGAAAACGTGATGCAGGAACGCCGAACACTCCGGCGTTTTGCATCGTGACATCACGTACGTGAAGTTTTGTGGATAATAACCGTAGCATCGTACGTATTTGTTGGACCAATTGGACGTACTGTATTTGCCAAGGGAAGAGGAGGAGAATACAGACGACATACGGCGTTTGGTTGGCCTCCGATCCGGTCTCCGAAGTAAGCAAGGGAAAGAGAATTTAGTTGTGCGGAGAAAATTCCAAAAAGAAAAGGGTGAATCGTATCAGCCAAGGCGAATCATGGGGTGCCTAACGCGATCGATGTGAATATCGAAGGGTACAACGTCCTCCCATCAATCAGCTTTACCAAACGGTCGAAATCCATCGGTATGCGAGTGTAACTACAGATTCATTTTGCCAAAATCATCACCGACAATTTGTTTAATTTTCTTTCGGTCAAGTTGGGACGAAAAATTGGTCCCTGCTATTCATAGGTCTATGCTTTACTGCCAAATCTCAAGTTGCATGCTCTTTCGGTCTTAGAATAATTCAACTTTCGGTGATTTAGCTACAACTAAACATTGATCATGCTAAAATGACAGGCGTGCGTTCTAGTAGTATAAAAAATTATTACCCTTTGTAGCTATAGACTCCAGTGGGTAATTTGCATCACGTACGAAAGCGACGTCGAGTTTATCATCTAGCTGTCGAGAATGCTTAGCGGTGAAATAAAGCTGAATAGAGGATTTTAAAACAATTATCACTGAGGAAGTAATCCCTAAAGAAGTATTAGGTTATATCATCCCTAGAAGCATATAGCGCGCACGAACAAGACTTCTGCGTGCAGAGAATTAGGTACCGCCCGCAATGCTACGGCTCTCGAGTTCACAGCGCCCTTTCATGGTTAGGTGAAATCATCTAACATTTCCTAATTAATGTGCTCATGTCGCTGTCAACAGGACTGCCTTTCGTAAGGTCAATGCATATGTCCTTGAGAGATTACTATGAACCAATTCTTTAGTATGTTAGTCTTTTGTTTTGTTGTAAGAAAAGATACAAAAACTGGGGATCCCATTTATTGAATTTCTCATATCTATTCCAATAATAGAAATGGGATAGCATAAAATTGCTAATCAAAGTGCGTTGACACGTTGACTCTTGACTGGAACATACTAGTACGAGAAAATTAGAAAAAAAAATACAGGATGGGAATTTTCAGCACCTGAAGAGAAAAAATTACTAAGGGCTTGTTTGATTCCATGGAATTGAATTAATTTCTATGAATCAAATTCTAAGAAATTGAATTGTCTAGAATTGAATCATTTGGAAATGGATTCAATTCCATGATTCTTGTTTGGTGGTCTTTGAAATTAATTTTTTGAATCAAAATAGAATTGTTGTTTGAGTAGAAATCAAGAATGAAACAGGAATCTAAATGAAACAGGACGTCCTCCTTGCCAAAATTGACGGGTGCGGCGACCTTGACGCACGCGTGGTCGACTTCTTCGTCGTCGCGCCGGGCATCAGCGCGTGGCCGACTTCTTCATCGTCATCGCGCGCGTGGCCGACTTCTTGGTCGTCGGCGCAGGTGGTGGGCCAAGCTTTTCTGTGGCTCGCGTCCATCAGGCCATCACCGCGACAGGGGAGTGGCGGCAGTCCCGACTGCCATAGCTGTCACGTTCGTGCTCCACAACAAGTTCCCTTGGTCACCGGCGGAGCGGCGGGGTGGCGGCCAGAAGTGGAGCAGAATAGATGGTGTAACGGCGATTCCGATTGGCGGAGCAGAGGCAGATAAAAGAGCAGAGACAAGCGGCGACGCGGCAAAATCGGGTTGCGGACCAGCACGGCGAAACCGAGCGGCGGAGCGGCGTGACGATGGGGCGACCCACAGGCGGAGCAGCGTGACGATGGGGCGAGCCACAACCATGAGGGAGCCGTCGTACTCCGCAAGCACGGGACTGGTAGAGATTCTAAGCGATTCGGAGTGTTGGGGTTGGAATTTTATTTGGGCCCATGTCTTAGCGATCGGAAATTAGCTGAATCACAAATTCATTTCCATCTCACTGCCAAACTGACCAGCCCTCGGAAATGATTTCAATTCAGATCAATTCTGAGGACCCAAACAAGCCCTAAGACAATTATCAGTAGCAGCTAACAGAAGCTATTTATGCATTTATGGAGGCATGCAGAGAGGCGGCGGACACTTTGGGCCGTTGAACTGCCGACGGATCATGATCAGGTGCACCAGAATTACCTGACGCAATGCCCGAAGACAGCCAACGACTCCCCGGCTAACCGGCTTCCGGTCAGAAAGCCGAAATTTTCATCTCCCCTCTTTCCAAACGCTTTATATATACTCAACCCACACATCCCAATCTCTTTCCACTAGCTGCTCTCATCAGCTTTCCCCTCCCTGCAGCTTGAGCTTGCCCAACCCAATAAGCTAAGCAAGCACTCACCACACACACACACTCTCTCTCTCTAGTCTCTACCCGTCTCACACACGTACGCTAACACCAATCCAAGAAACGGAGCAGCTAGCCTCGATCGATCAACATGGGAGATCATGCCGAGATGTTGCATGCTGCTCCGGCCATGTACTACGCAGCCGGCGGTGCTGCCCCCCACGGAGGCTGGTGGAACACGGCGGCGACGTGCTCGACGGAGCTCGCCGGGGTCAGCACGTGGTCGTCCGCGCTGGCTGGTAGTTACGACATCGCGGCCGAGGGGGCCAAGGCCAAGAGCGCCACCACGGCCTCGTCGGTGTCGCCCGGAAACAACAGCTCGGTCACCTTCCAAGAGCCGACCACCGGCGTAGCTGATGCTGCTGGCGTCGCCGTGCAGCAGCCTCTTGCCAGCTTCACCGACTGGAGTCATCTCGTGTAAGTAATTTCTCACGATTGATTCTGCACTAGAGTCTAGACCACCAGATTCATATCACCAAGAAACCTGGTAGTATCATATGCAGATGAGGCTAAGATGTCTATACATATCTGGTCTGTGCTTGAACAGGAATGGCAGCGGTGTTACTTTGCATGGGTTTCTTCAGGATGGTCAGCAACATGACATGAGCTCAAGAACTGACCAGCTGAACCACATCAACGCGCCAAGTTTGATGAATCCTTCATCAAATAACCTAACTCTGCAAGGCCACCACGAGCAGGGCCACGGCCACCAGCAGCTCATGTCCAACTTCAACCTCGGATCCGAGCTGCTCTTGTCACCGACGTCGCCCTACGGGATCCAGTCGTCACTGCTAAGAAGCCTCGTGGAGCCAATGGCGGCGACCGTGGCGAAGCCGGCCTTGCCGGCGGGGTTCCAGCAGTATGATCAATACGGACATCAGATGGGCATGGGCCAGGCGCCCGCAGCTGGGAGGTTTGCGTTGCCGCTCCAGTTCACCAACGAAGCTGCAGCTTTCTGGAACCCTTCCGCAGGGTTCGGGGCGCCGGCACCGGAGCCTAACCAAGCTAGCCTAGGTGCTGCCAAACCATCGCCGGTTACCAACAAGAAGACGAACGGCCAGCCGGCGTTCAAGAAACCGAGACTTGAAACGCCGTCGCCATTGCCAACCTTCAAGGTAGACATGCATACATATACCCCTGCTAGCTTACCCTAAGTTATCTGCGTGAAAGCTCAACTAGGTTTTCTTGAACTTCACCGTACCACTCATTATATGATGTTATATTGAGACCCACAGGTTTGGATCTTCATTAAAGTTAGTTTTGCATGTGTTCAATATTTTTCAGGTTAGGAAGGAGAAGCTTGGGGACAGGGTCACTGCACTCCAGCAACTAGTCGCCCCTTTTGGAAAGGTAAGGGACGCTCTCGATAACTAATGCTGACTATATATGTTATTGTCACAAAACAAACTACTCCTAGCTAGCTAGTGCTTGGTACTATGTATCAACATCTCTTCTTCCCAGCAAAAGTGTTCTTCCTTTTCCAATCCCCTCCTTACGAGATACACAAACAACCTCAAATCTTATTTCTCGATGCGTGTGTGCAGACGGATACGGCATCGGTGCTCCATGAGACCATCGAGTACATCAAGTTCCTCCACGACCAAGTTGGTGTAAGTGTTGCAAGTACCATGATATATATTCCATACCTTTAATCATAGCACATCTGAATTCTGAAGCTCCAACTCTTTGCACGTTTCTTTGCTTGAATCATCAGAAGAGAGGACTGATCACAGACATTGTGTTTGTGTCTTGCTTCATGCAGGCTCTAAGTGCTCCATACTTGAAGAAGAAAGGCCATCAAGTGCCCCACTTGAAGGTACAGAAGTCTGCATATATGCATGATGCTTTTGTTGCTCTTCCTTTTCTCTCTGTAATCAATGGTCGACACTGGTACGTTATGTGCTGAAAGCTTTGCATGCGTGCGTGTTTGTTTGATTTCAGAGCTCAAGTCCTGACAAGTCCAAGGACGGTCATGGCGAGATTTTACTGAAGGGCAGGGGTCTGTGCCTGGTCCCGATATCAAGCACGTTCGCGGTGGCCAGCGAGGTGCCCGTCGACTTCTGGACTCCATTTGGAGCCAACTTTAGGTAGACGACGAATTAAAGCTGGAAATAAACAACAAGGCCCGCCCATCATCAGAAGCGTCGAACGAAAAGCTAATAGCTACCGGAGATCGACCCTGACGAGATGTGTTTCATGATCTTGTTTACTCGTAATGTATGATCGATGGTCAGGATTCATAGTTATAGTAAGTAGTATCAAGCAGCAGCTAGCTTGTGGCAGTAACAAAGGATAGCACTGAGCTAATAGCTAGATGAACCTTGGGAATGAGTGCTTGAAGACTTGGATTCATTCTCCAGGTTCATCATCAGAGAACAATGGAGGATCATCTATAATTTAGAGGACACATATAATCCTGTACTGATCATCATCATGTTCTAATCATGATTTGTTTTTAGGTTGCATCATCATTGCGTAGTTGTGCAAGGATTTATTTAAACATGTGTAATGGATTTAATTAGTTTTAAACTAGTGATGGATGATCAAAGTGTGTAGCAGGTTTCTATTGATTGTGTACTAGTACCAAATAAAAGCGGCATCTCTTTGATTGGTCTGCAGTGCTCTCCTTTGGCTAGCTTCTTATAATATGCACCGGCCCAATGCTTGCCTATTTAGTAGCCCCTTCAAGAATTGGTGCAGCTGTCTTTTGGTTGAATAATGGTGTTAGATTTTCTGAGGTCAAATTATTATCTTTAGTGCGCAAAGCTTTTGCGCAGGCTGTAATCATGTTGACAACGTACACATGAATATTAATTGATCGAGGAGTCCTTTAATGCAACAATACATTCTTAGTTGGTACTACACATTAGAAATATTTTGCAAAAGGAACAACTGTACTGTACTAATTTACGCTGCCAGTGACATCTGGACTGAGAAAATATTAGTTAAGGGAACATATTGTAGAATGGAGAAAATCAAACATTGACCATAATCTTCCCTTTCTTTTTTTTTCTTTTACCTCACGTACATAATCGCATATTATTTTTTTTGAGAGGTTAATCGCGTACTGATTTGTGGGCAGCGGATGGTCTCAAAAACAAAACAAAAAAATGGTGGGGAGGGGAGCGCACTCCGACTGGGCCCAACACGTAGTAACAGCCCGGGTGTAGTTGCCGGGCTGGGCCTAGTCGAGGACAAAGCGGAATGGGAGGAGAAGAGCCGAGGCCCTCTTGTGCGCTCCTTGCATCCCGTTCGTCGGCGTCCGCTACTCCGTTCCGTCCCCCGTCGGCTGCGACGGGGCATCGTTGCGGAGGCGGCTGCGGCGCTGGGGATTACCCGGTGAAGTGTCGGAGGTTGAGGAGTCGCAGACACACAGAAGGCTCGGGGAGCAAAAAAAATCAAGACGCGCCGCACTTCCTCCGAAGGCAGTGCTAAGGCCTTCGACGGCATCGCCCTGCAGCGACTCGACGCCGTGTTCGCCTCGGTCGCCTTCGAAAAGCCAGGTACTGCAGCGGGTCTCTTTTCTAACATGTTTTGGCGAATCTGGTTATAAATCCTACCGGCTGGTCGCATGGTCTGCAGCTTAGATTGTAGGGTCAAGCAATGCTGGAAACAAATCTGGACGATAGAGCATTTCACAGTTTGATTTATTTGAATTTTGGGTGATGTCGTTTAGTATATGGAGATAAGCTGATAATCGACGAGCATAGGCCTCGTGTAAACCGAGAAATTATGCAAGTTTACTAGCCTTCTTCCTGCCTAATAGGCTACGGAACTGAAAATATCAGATAACATTCTTCCTTTAAGCACTTGATCCAACAGAATATCTTGTCTAGAATTGAGTGTGTGGATGGAAATATCAACCCTGATATGATCATTAGTAAAGAGTATTTTAAATTTACGCAACTCGAACCTGCTGTTCCTCATGTACAAGTTCACAGACAATACAACCGTCTGCATTCAATATACTTTATTATATACAGTACGGCCTTTGGACAATGCAACGTCCATATACAGTTCAGCAAAGATTTGTTACACTGCTTAAAATTACTGAAAATTTTCTATTGAAAGTTACCAACGAACATCTAACGACCTTCTAGTGTTGTGAGGCTCATGCCATTCACGGTCAATACTACCCTGTCATCGCTGGATTGTTCAGGTTTGGCATCCCTGTGTGTAAAATACACAGGTTGCTTTGGTACTGGGAGTGGTGCGGTTTTATTTTCCAACTTGAACACAACTGCAGACATGAGTGGTCTACAGTCCGGACTGTCTTGAACACACAAAAGTCCTATGTGGATGCATCGTGAAACTTCATCAAGGGGACAGTTGTTTTTTATTGCCGAATCCACCAAATCTTCTGTTTTTCCATCCTTCCATAAGTTCCATGCCTTGAACAGAGAGAATTTTTTTACAGTGAGTTAACATATTTCTGTTAAGTAATTGTAGTACTGAGAACATCTCCCTATACTTACATATGCTATTAGGTTGGGGAAGTCCCTAATAAGATGTGGCGAGCTGATCTTTAATCCACTCACAAGCTCCAACAGTAGAACACCAAAACTGTAGGTGTCTGACTTCACCGAAAATGCTCCTTCCATTGCATATTCACGGGACATATAACCACTGTGGAAAATATTTCCCAGTTCGTAAGGCATGTATAATTCGAATAAGTGCAAGCGAAATCCACATACTTACTATGTCCCAACAACCCGGTTAGTGTTTGCTTGAGGCTGATCGCCATAGAATATCCTTGCCATACCAAAATCTGATATCTTTGGGCTCATATCCATATCCAACAAGATGTTGCTTGCTTTGAGATCTCTATGGATTATCTTTAGTCGTGAATCCTGATGAAGATACATAATCCCTCTAGCTATCCCTTGGATTATCTTGCACCGTACTGGCCACTGCAGCATTGGCCTTCTTGCAGGGTCTAGTATGAGTATGATTAAACTAGTCAAATCTTAACGCATGTGGATGCGTATTTAGGTCCTACGGAGTATGTAGTTTCAGAGCATAAGAAGAAAGTTCAGCATACCAAACAGGAAGTAATCCAAGCTTTTGTTGGGCAAGTATTCATAAACCAATAA
>BCLG01002504.1:0-69697 GCA_001602295.1 Zoysia matrella | reverse complement strand
CAAATGTCTAGTTGGATAAGTACATCTTATACAGTATGAGGTAGATTGCTAGCAACACCTATGTCCCCCTACTTTCTTGTTGCAATGTTTGCTACACGACTGTAGTCCCTCTAGTTAATAAAGAAGTGAACTTTTAGGTCTTCCTTGGAATGCGGAAATTTTTTTTGTTTCTTACGTTTTTTTGTGAAATCTATTATTTTTATATAAACACAACCTACTAAAAAGCCTAATCTCAACCCACAACAAACCACGTCACTCTTTTCTCCAAAGCCTTCACATCTAAAAACCATCCCTCTATTCATCTTCCCTCATTAATGTTATATTTAATTGGACACTTCATTTATCTCCTCACAAATAATTTATAATATCTATATAAAATCACCACCGACTAACGTCATAATCTCAAACCACTTAGCCACGTCATCTATTATATCTATATAAACATAACCTACTATGAATTGTTCTCTCAATTTTTCAAGAAGCTACATTATCAATTTTGTTTGCACCGATCATATCCTATCAATCTCTCGTGTCCGTCATTCTCTAAAGTGCTGATTTTGATAGATTTGATTATTTGTTTTGTTTATCCGCTGCTTAGCTTTTGCTTCGATGCAAGCTTAGAAAATTGACTATTCTAGGAACTCTACTACCTTCAAATAGCTTTGGCCTTTACTAATTTGATATATTTTTATTATTTTTTCATCCATTATAATTTTTTCTTTTGAGATTTTTTTTAATCTTCTACAATAAATTATTATATAACTATTTATAAATTCTCGCGGGGAAGTCTAGCTAGATGGCCTTGATTAAAAAAAAAAGCTGAGACACGCCAAACCCCCGCAATTCCAAAGCCGGAAAACAAAACAACCGTTTTCATTTTTGTTTCCCCATTTTCTCCGCTCCACGAACTCGTCGTCTCCAATCCCCCGCCGTCGCCTCCAAGTCTCCCTCCCGTCCACCCTCCGCCGCATCAAAACCCTAGCCGCCTCTCCGGCGGCGGCGCTCCCCACGCTCTTTGCCCGCCGCCACGGCCCACTAGATCCCCCGAATCCCTCGCGCGCCCTAGGGCTTCTGGGCCCGTCTCGCCCGCCCTCGCATCTGACCCATTGGCGGCGTTCGGAGTCTTCGGACTAGGGCTGGTTCCCCATGCCTCGGAGCTCGCGCCACAGGTCGCACCGGTCCCACAGGCGAGGAGGTACCCCGGACCGGTCGGAGTCCGATGGCGAGGAGGTGGCGGAGGTCGGCGTGCGGGAGGAGGTCGCCCCAGCCGCTAGGGCCTCGCGAGATCCCGAGCCCGAGCGGCGCCGCTCATCGTCGGGGAAGGACGCTGCGAGATCGGGGAATGGGTACGTGGAGCACGGGAGGAAGCGGAAGGAGAGGGTCGAGGAGGCCGTGGTGGATGTGGTCACCGACCGGTGGAACAGTGGCGTATGCGAGGATCACTTGGTCGGCAAGAGGTCGAAGAGCGAGGCACTTGGGCCTGTTGATGTGGAGAAGCAGTTGGACAAGCCCAAAGGACCAGGCGATGAGTCCAAGAGGTCAGGCAGGCGAGTGGTGGGTTCAGATGAGAGGGTTGAGGAGCTTGTGTCAAAGAGTGATTCCGCCAAGCGGCGATCAGAGAGGGAAAAGGATTCAGGGAGGAGGGACATTACAGAACAGTATAAGGATGATCGAGATAGGGATAGAGAGAGGGAGAGGGAGAGGGAGAAGGAGATAGAATGGGAGAGGCAGAAGGAACGAGAGAGGGAAAAGAGTAGAGATAGAGAGCAATATAAGGAGAACGAGAGGCAGCGGGAGAAGGATAGGGAGCGAGAGCGGGAGCCGGAGAAGCAGAAGGATCAGGAGAGGGACAAGAAAGCCTATGATTCCAAGCATGATAGGTATGATGATGGGGGTAGCAGAAAAAGTTGCTCAAAAACAAGTAGGGTGGAGGAGGAGGCTTACTCGTATAAGAGAGACTTTGATGTCAACAGTAAGTAACCCTTACTATGCATCTTTTATTTCAGTGCCAGTTATGTTGTTACATATGCAATACATGACTGCTTCTAGCTAATTTATTATTAATCCTAAGGATTTATCAGCTCATGTAAGCAAACTAGCAAAACACATTTACATATGCTTCTATTCTTGTGGCCAAAATTATTATCACTTGTGTAACAGTTTTCTCAAGGGCTTATTAGCTAGCTAGCGTGTATAACCAACTTCTGCTACACATTGATTGAGTAATTCAATCTATGTGATTTTGGTAGTTTGATCCTTCTGGCCCGTTAGGTTCAATAGAATGCTTGAGTTACAATTTGCTCAGTTGTATAGATCATAATGGTCTTTTAACATTGGTGATTTAGTTAGCAATGGAGAGTAACTACCTAAATATCTAAGGGAACTGATAGTGTCATTACCACCTAACCGTTGCTATGTTTAAGGCCTCTGTCTGTCTCATTACTCCCTGTGTGTTTTGATTGTCTTCTTTTCCTCTTTCTGAATGTTCACTAAATTGATTCTTTTGGATAATCAGAAATTGCAGCAAAAGGGAAGTACACGCATTCTGAAAAGCAAACTGACAAATACAGCCGAAGAAAAGATGACTCTGAAGATACATATAAGTGGGCTGCTGACAATAGAGACAGTGAAGACAGAAAAAGTCAGTCCAGCTATGGACATGGGAAAGCTAGGAGCTCTAAAGAACGAAAGCCTGATGATGACAAGTACAAGGAAAGGTACAAGGATGATTATGGAAGAGATAAAAGACAACAAGATGATGAGTTTTTGGATGAGCGTGTGACCAGAGACCATGAAAGTAAAAGGGCTGATTATAAGAATGCTAAAGATGGACACAGGAGCTTGGAAGGCCATTACAGAAAGGATGCAGTTCAAGATGGTGGTCATCATGATGATTATGGCAGCAGGCACAAAGAAAATAGAGGGAAAAAGAGACCTCCTGAAGAAAATGACGATCGATATGATTTAAAGCTTCCTAGCACACGGGATCAACTTGTGAATTTGGAAAAATCTTCAGGCAGTGGGCGTCTTCATTCTCTGATTGAGAGAGCTAGATCTGATCGTAGTTCTAGTCCAAGTAAACTGCATGCAAGAAATTCACCAAGCCCAAGTTCTTATCATGACAAGGATCAAAGTTGGTAAGTTTTCTTCTGTAATAAATATTTGAAAAATCAAAAAACCACATTCTTCTTTTACTAAGTTTCAGCATTGTAGTTGTATCCATGTGGTAATATTTTATTCGTGACATGTAATTGTTTAAATGTTAATTGTGAGAATGATAGCTGTTTCATGCTTGCTCATTACACCATTGATTTGGTGCATAGATTGTGTTAACATTGTGAACATAATTCTAAGGAAAGGCTTCTAGACTTCCCTCTGAGTCAAAAATTTGATGGAGAGTATTGCCATTTGGCACTGAGTAGCAAGGACTAAATAAATTATGGCGCTATTTGTTCAGCTGAAAAGCTAGAAGCTGAAATAAACAGAGTTTTGAAAAGCTCGTTGTTGGAATGCTGAAAAGGCAGCTTTTGAGGAAATGAACTAAAAGCTGAAAACTTCACATAGGGCTGCTTTTCTGGCTTTTGGTGTGCAGAGAAGCTAAAAATATATACAAAAGCCAACATCAAAATTCCATCAGACAGCTTTTCAACTAGCCATCAGCTAACTTTACCAAAAGCTCAAAAGCTTCAGCCCAAACAAACAGTGCCATAGTTTCTGATGAGGATTCCTCCATGAATATGCCAGACAAAGGATAGGCCTTTATCTGGTATATTTGGTGCCTTCAGTTTTCAATACTGCAACGAGAATAATGTCTAGGGGCTCGAATGGATGAGTCAAAAAGTTTCCTTTGTCTGGCTGATCATATTTCTATTCGACAAGATATTTCTTTATTTTTAGTATAGGATAGAATGGTCCAAATGGATAAGTCATTTTGATTTGTTCTTCATTGAGGTCAATTCTATTTTGTAGCCCTTAAAAAACTGGCTATTGTTTTAGTATGTGGCGTATGGAGGTGGATCAAACCTATATATTGCACAATAGACCTACGAATCTACGATATGCTTATGTGTACGTTTGCAGAGGTCGGGACTTGAAAATTTTGGATTACCCTTCATGATCTAGTATAAATATTCATTTTAGATTAACAAATGTCACAATTTCATGCATTGTTATACTATTTTGATTTTCACATCAGATGCATTTTGGTCAAATGCTTTCTAACATTTTTCCTGGTTGACTGTCAGGCATGGATCTAAATTGACAGATCATGGAAGGAGAGAACCGCCATCTGACGAGAGAAACATTCATCCAAGAACATCTTCTGGGAAAGAAAGGACACCTGCCACTAGACTTCGTGATAGAGATGGGGAAAATTGGTCCTCAGAAAGGCTCAAACAGAAGGATGATCACCATCCTCATGACATACCATCAGAAATTTCTACAGCAGCACAGTATGACCTCACACCTAGGAAAGATAAGCATGCTTCACCAAAGCAGTTCTCTGAAAAATCTCCATCTTCTGGCGACCAAAGATCTTCAGGTAGGCTTAGTGGTGGGCATAGTCTTGATAACAAAGGAGAACGAAACAGCCTTACAAAATACAGAGATTGCGATGGTGATTTGTCTCAAGAACGGTTACTTCATCAAAATCGAATGGCAGCTAAAGTTCCATTCAGAGAACCAACACCTTCTGGTTCATCCGTAAGCAGAGCCCATTTTTCAGGTGCTTCACCAAATCATCCTCTGCCGCCACCTGTGAGGCACAGAACTGAAGATTCTTCCTTCTTGGGTTCCCATGATGATGACCGAAGACCTCAAAGTGGAGATAGGAGGTTCCATGGTCATCAAAAGAGGAATGATATGAATTCTGGACGTGGACATGGACATTCCTGGAACAGTCCACCAAATTGGCCGGCTCCAGCTGCAAATGGTTTCGTCCCCATCCAGCACGGTGCACCTGGATTTCACCCCCCTCTCCATCAGTTTCCCGTGCCTCATGTGTTCAACCTTGGGCCTCAAATGAAGTTGAATCAACCTGGAGTTCCATATCCGATGCATGATGCGCACATGCGCCCCTTTGGGTGGCCTAGCCCTCTAGACGAGTCATGCCCACCTCACCTTTGGAATGGGGGCAATGCGTTGCCTGGTGAGCCCTATATGTATGGTAGGCAAGATTGGGACCAGAACAGGACACATGCTGGCAGCAGAGGATGGGAGATGGCTGGTGATGTGTCAAAGGGATTAAATGAAGTACCTGATGGTGAACTTCCTCTTGCTAAGAAGGAGTCTGACTCTACGGCAACAACTATTTCTGAGTCTGCTGGTGGAGAACACAATCCTCAATCTCGGATTGAGCAAAAGGAAATCAAACACTTGACTTCAGAAAACTTTGAAGCAAAGGATGATACAAAAAGTTTGGAATCTTCTCCAAGAGCACCCCTTAATACATCTATGCTTTCAAAGAATGCTGCGGTCTTTTCTAAAAGCTATTTATCTAGAATCTGTGTCTCACCTGTTCTTGCTGACTCAGAATTGTACAGCAAATGTATATCCTTGCTGGGAGATTTGGATGTGGCAAAAGCCCCACAGGTGGCCAATATTGAACGTGTTCAGGTTGTATATGCATTCATTAAAAAATAATGTTGAACATCTATTTTCTCATCTACTTTTGTTTTTCTCATCGTGGTTGTTACTTCCATAGCAGAACAATGGCAATGTTGGCAAGATCAGAAACCATGGAACCCCCAATCCGTTCAGTTCACTTTACCTCAAGAGTAACAGTACTATCTTTCAGGCAAGTCCTCTAGAACATCTGACATCAAAGTGGAAATATGTTTGCAATTCTGATTTGGTTCCAATGTGTGTTAAATTTCTGCTTTCTCCTATACAGAGAGCGATGGCCCTCTACAAGAATCAGACAGGAAAGGTTTTTGCCCTTGCAAAAACTGAGGGTAAGATTGACTTACCAGAAGCTACTCATGACACAGAAATGCTTGACTCTGCTCCAAAGGAATCAGTGGTGAGCAACCTCGCTCCACACTATAATATTGGCATGGAGGAAGGATCACCTTCAAAACAGGGACCTGGTGACGACACCGGGGCTGCAAGTCCAGCAGCTTTAGGATTTGCTAGTGTAAAGGTACCTCCAGCAATCTCAACCCCTGATGAAGAGTTGCAATTTGTGGCACAAGCTATTACAGAACCTGACAATGACATGGAAGATGTTATATCTCCAGCAATTGAAGTACGTGCTGATGCCCTGGATGATTATGCGCCACAAGTAACTCTAGAACATGCTTCTGTCCTCCAGGATGCTAAACGTGCTGATGCCGGGGAGGATGTTGCACCTTCAGCTATTGGAGAATCAGGTGATAGCATGGAGGTTATGCCTCCTGCTGTCACAGAATCGAGTCTAGGCAAGGAGGTTGCTTCTGCCGCTGCTAGTCCCGGGAATCTTGGGATACCACCTTCCGTCATGCATGAGTGTGCTAATATAGGTATGGAAGATGAGGTGGGTAAATCCATTGGCGCTGGGAATGATGAAGTGAATTCCGGCCTTGCCCCTGAGTTGGATGTCGCAAGATGCGATTCTCAGGATCCTGAAGCTTTAGTGGTGCAAAATAGGGTAAATTTAAGTCGGATACCTAATTCCCCAGAAAGTACACATTGAACTCCTTTTTATTTTTAATTCCTTTTTATCTGAGGGTCTTGCTCCCCCAGTCTCACTCTCGAGTTGCGTCGTTCTGTTTTGCGTAGAGGCGTCGCCCTTTATCGTGTCGGCAGTGAGCTGGTGCTCTAAAGGGAACTTAGAGGTGCCTATGGAAAGCGCGCGGGACCTGCATCATGGCATGCTTGTCAAGCTGCCACATGACATGCTACTGCTCCTATTCTTGCTTGCACGTACTAGTTCCGCCGTTGGATGGAGGGATATCTTCCTGCATCATTTTGGGTAACACGACATTTTTAAAATAAGAATATGAATTTCTATATCGGCATTCCTCACTGCGTGATATGTTCAATTTTTTGCGATGGAATTGAATCAAAATTTGAGTAACGGGAAAAACTTAGTACATTACTGTTCCATCTGATGGCTGTATACTTCGCTAAATCTGGAAATGGTTCGGTTGGAACCAGTTTGAACGGTTCAGTTTCTATTTTAAGTTGACTTTGGTTTGGTTGAAATGGATCTACACAACTAACCAGTCTGGTTTGATTTGGTGGCACCACGTATCAGTTTGGGTATAATTTAATCGGAGTGCATATAGTTCGGGTTCAAACGGTTTGAACCCACAGTTCTAATACCGATTCGTCGTCGTGGGCCGACTGCTTAAGAACAACGGGACGGGGGGCATTGATGGGTGCAGGCTTGTATAGTGAATTGGGATAATTTTATATTGTCTTTAAGTTATTTTAGTTAAATTGAGATAATTTTATATTATTTGACAATTAGAATTTATATTACCGTAAGCCTCATAATTATAGTACCACTGTTTCTAAATTCAGAAACCGAGCTCAAAAGAATCAAAATGAGGATCCATTTTAAATTTCAAATTTAATTCAAACTTCAAAATGCAAGTTTAAACTTTTCAAAGAAATGTTGCAAATAAAAATCTCATCTGAAAGGTTTTGTAAAGACCTGAATTTTTGAAAAATTTTGTACAATTCTATTCAAAATTCAAAAGGCCCAAATGAAATTCCTTCTTTAATTGGTTTCTGTTTTCTAAAATTGATAGAATAAAATTTATTTTGATTCTAAACTTGGGCCCAAAATAAAAAGTTGTTTCTCTTGATAAGAGTTATAACTCTGCAAAGTTTCAAAAAATATTGAGCTCAGGAAGGAAATAAACGAGTTTAAATCAAAGTACTCAAAATTTGAGTTTGAATTCAAAATTTTAAAATAAAGGTTCAAAAACCTTTCAACAAAACCTTGTGAAATAAAATTTACAATGAAATTGTTTTACCAAAATTTGAAATTAGAAAAATTTCATAAAATTGTATTTAGTGTTTAAAGGGGCCAAAGAAATATTTAATTTCAAATGGTCATTTAACTTCTCGAATTGTTAACAATTTTCGAGTTTCATTTTGGTCAGGGCCCAAAAACAAAAGTTGTTCATTATAAAGTTTTGAACATGTATACAAAATTTCGTGAGAAGTTGAGCTCGGGAAGTTGGTGTTTCAAATCAAGAACAGTGCAGCAGTTTGGATTGGCAGAAAATCAGAAAAATGACAAAACAGAGCAGCGGGCCTCACCTGTCAGCGGCTCCACTGCTTTCTTCCTCCCCAGTTGAGAGCGCAGGAGCGCGCCAGGCAGCTGCTTGCCTGGTCGCCGCCCGCCGCTTGCCGCTCTGGGACGCCGCCCCCGCGCTGGATAAAAGCAGAGCCCCGCTGCACAGCCGTTTTCTTTTCCTCTCTCTCTCGGTTTCCTCTCCACTGTTCGCCATTGTCGCCGGTGACCACGCCGCTGTGGAGAGCCCGACCAAGCCTACCCCGACCTCCTATTCTCCCGCGAGGAGCTGCTCCAGGGACTCCCTAGCCCCCTCGAACTCAGCTCAACGCCCTCTCCTCTGGAGTCTGGACTCGACGAATTTGAAGTTTTTCCCCAAGTCGGGTTTTCAGGACAGCCGCTATCTCCCGGCCAAATCAGCCAAGCTCTGGTGAGCCTCTCGCTTTGGAAGCACGTTCCGGACTCCCTGGTTCCTTTTCTCGCCCTCATGATGGGTTCTTGAAGGAGAGCATGGCCACCTTTCGCAGGGATCGAAGCCCGGCCGCTGGTTTTCGTCTGAACGACCACGCCCAGGTGACGATGACCTTGTTTCAGCCTCCCTCGACGCCGTCAACAACCATGCCGTCCTTCTGAATGGGCTAGTGAAGCTACAGAACCAAGTATCCTCGCACCTCGTCGAGAGTTTTGAGCTAACATCGCCGCTGAACACCGCTTGGCCACCGCCGCTTGTCATCTGGCCGCCCCGGTGAGAAACCCACTGATGACGGGAAAACACGCGGTCGCAGGCGATGCGCCTCCACGTCGAATGAGACAAGTTTAAATTTAAGACATAAGAGAAAATAAATTTCAGGTTTTTAAGTTCATACTTTCATAATTCTTACACTTACATAAAATTATGTTAATTACACCTCCGAAAAGAAAACATCTGATTAATAGTTTCAAAATAAAAGAAAATTACATGATGATCACAGCATATTACTATTACAAAACTAAAAAAAATATAAATCTTTAATCTTGTCGTCTTGGATGAATGCTTGACGAAGAACTTAAATTGACATATTTCATATGCAAATATGATGCACATTTTCTTTGAGATTTATGCATATTATGCTTTTTTTTATATGCGGATATGAGCATATTATTTAGACATTGGGATATTACCAAGCTACTTTGACATTTGTTCATTTCGTGAACATTTAATATATTTTTATGGCATAGTATTTAGTTGAATATAACCCAAATATGTAAGATCATATCGCAATATTTTCATTATTTGATTTGGCATATTCACCTTGTTTTCAGACATGACACACATATATGCGTATGGTTGCATACAAATATGGCATTTTTTGCTATATATACTACAACTAGACAATTTTAATAGCGAGCTAGCTGTAATAGATATATTTGAATTTCGATGACTTAGCATATATGATCAATATGTGATGATGGCCTGAGTTTGGTTTAGTGATATCCCTATATGTAAAGAGCAGTCTGCAGTCCGATCGGATGAACCGTTTTAATTTTCTTTTTAGTCAACCAGTGCATGTGTCAATCAAAGACAAACCGCAAACATCTAACTATATATACGTATATTAGGACAGGAACTTTATTTTATTTATTTTTAGTGATTATAATATTGGTTAATGCAACTGACCATGCATGCGATGCAAGGAGACTTGCAGCCAGTGTGTTAATTAAATTTGAAGGCTAGCATATGAGCTAATAAATATGGTGAGTGTAATGTGACAACTTGCTCAGGTGTAAACTGGCAAGAGCCATCCAAAATGAAATAACTTCATCTCGGCTAACTGCCTAGATAATCTGTGAGGGTAAACCTGCAGACAACTATGGTTTGTTAATTTAGCAAGACAGCACCTAGTTTGTGTGCAGGCTGTGATGACGCCATGATGTCAGAACGGTAATCTTGGAGCATGAATTATTTTTATCTTTAGAACCAATTAGGTACATGATAATTAAAGCCGAGTGGGTCATAGCATCCATCTTCCATGCATGCACGTGGAAACGCAATTTGACTGCGTATTTGCTGTCAATACAATAGATGGGTCAACGCTCCGGCAACTGGTGATGCACTTGCATGTACAATTTTTTTTATCACATGACGGTTGTATGCATATAATGCGGGAGACCTATTTTATAGGTACTTATGGCAGAGATAGAGAAATAATGCTGTGGAAGCACGTGAAAATACGAGACTATTGGACATGACTCTCGTATGCCGGTTGCTATGATTTTAACGCATGCTATTTACCATGATGCAAGGTAATTTATTTTATCAATATTTTGATAGTGATGCTATATAAGCAAATTGAAATGTAGGCTATTGGATATGACATCGCATGCTAGTCGTCATAATTTTGATGTCGATGCAATCTACCATGTACATAATGCAAAACAATTTGTTTTTATCAATTTTTTGACAGTAATGCTATGCAAGCAGATTGTAATATAGCTGTTGGACATGATATTGCATGTCGGTCATCATGATTTTGAATATCAATTCAATTTATGACAAGTTTTTTTATGAACTCGCAACCATGTACGGAGTCTCTCATTATGATATGTATCTCACCCACTAGTAGGACGGTGCCATCCATTATTAAGGTGATCTTTTCATCTCATCGTGGTTGTTCGGGTCTTGAGCCTTCTCTTGTTTTGTATTCAAAGACAGGCAACACGAGACAAGATCAAAGAACAAGTGATGAAGGACAAAAGTGCTTGGCCCTGTTAACCACCGGCAATTTTCTTACCTTGCAGAACTTGATGGTTGGAGCAGCTTCCTGGCGACGCGAAGAGCAAGCGCTCTGTTGGAGTGTGCCAGCAGCTTGTGTGTGGTGCTTGTGTTTTTGTGAGAGCACTCCGGCAGCCTGGCGACAAGCGCTTTGTGTGCGCGAGACGAAGCTTCAGCAGCCTGGCGACAGAGTCTTCGGGAGCAGAGGCGCTTCGCGGCAGCCTGGGCAGAATGGATGTGCGAGCGGGGGTGTCTCTGCTTCGCGGCAGCCTGGCGGTGCTCTCGTGTATGCGACGAGCGTTCCGGCTGCCTGGCTGCAATGGTGTGTATGAGCGCGCGTGCTTTGGGACAGCCTGGCGGTAGGGAGTTTTTTTGAGCGAGCGTCTTTCACGGTGACCCTTGGCTATTATTTATAGAGAAGGAAGGTCATTAGCGGTTTGCCTTGAGGATTGTTTCATGGTCAGCGGCAGCAGTGCGCGCGCATGTCTTGCATCTCGCACGCGTCGAGCGGTTTTGCTGAGCGAGTGCCGTTGTGTGTCAGTTGTACAAATGCGTGCGTCTGTTTGAAATCAATTTACTTACTGGCTAATCAAAGCCTTCACGGTTGCAGGCATGGCGTGTGTAACGACCGGGTTTTCACTTACCTTTCCATAAGTTCCGATCTCACGTGACGTTGCTAATCTAGGAGTTTGGCAATCACGATATCACAAACGATCAATCAAAGAACTATAACAGAAATATTAAACAAAAAACAAATTAGAAAATTAGCAGATCAGAGTAAAATGATTAGAATATAATCCTCCAAAAGGGTTCATCGGCACGCAGGCCGGAAATATCTCAGAGCGGATATATCTCTATCGTGAAACCAACAAAAGCAGCGGCGGAAGCATCAACATGGCGACAGTAGCGAACCTCCTCCACACAGGCTAGCTCGAGCGCAGGAGCGGACGTCACGGGCCGTCAGAGACATAATCGAAGTCGAAACTGAGAGAATCCTCTGAAAACAACAAATTAGAAAGCCGTGAGTACGAATACTCAGCAAACCGCGTATTACCTAACAACAATGTATGCATGCAAAAGGTTTCAAGGGTAAGGGCATGGCTCAAGTGCTAAATGCAAGTTTTAAACATTTTATTTTATTTAAAGTATGCAATAAAGCTTTATTTTCAAACTTGTCAAATTTTATTATCTTGCCCCGCAGAGATCTCCGTTATCTCGGGCGAGGGTTCATTTTAATGCCGATGTAATCTCCACACTCGACCACAGCTCAAAGGCCGGAGTCAAAAACATTTAGAAAAGGAGAGAAGGGAGAAAAAAAACAAAACTACTCAACGAGAAGCACAACTCAGGGTAGTGTCCTTCTAAAAAGACGTGGCAATGCGCATCGACTAAAACTCTGCAGAGGTTATGCACCTGGACCCACGGGATGCGTCATCAGGAACTACCGTCGTAGCCCCGACGATCACACAAGACCCGTTCACAAGCTTTAACTGGCGTCATCCGTCCTCCAGGATAGGGATCTCAAAAGCCTACGCATTCGAGTCCTGGAGCTGTGAAGAGCTTACCACTGATCAGGTGGGGTATCTCGATCTCATGTGGAGAGTCAAAGCTCAACACCACACTAACACTATACCGCCAACCCACGGGTAAACAACCAGTCTCGGCAAGCTTCAAGATCAAGCCAACTGCCCATACAGGGTAACGTAGTGTGCATGGTTGTCAACTGAGCGTACAAGGCTCGAAGGACTCGGTCCTTAATTGCCGGGGCAGGCCATCTCTCCAACCACAACTCCAACAACCAACAAACTCGCCGCCAAGGCCGAAGCCTCCAGTGTACCCACCACAGGTACTCTCATAGGGACTTCCCGCAAGTCCCTCAGCTCCTCATACTGCCTCCTGCCCTCACTAAATAGTTATGTATAGTTATTTGCAATACTCACACATTTGAAGCACAGTTCAAAAGTATTTACACAAATTTCATTTTATAGTGATAGGTGTGAGATAAAAATAAATGCGACTAAGCTTGGCTAAGTATAAAAGTAAAATAAATGTACTAAAGCAATCCTAGGGTTAATATTTGTGGAACAGTAAATTGGCACGGCTTAGGAATGTTGTTAGCACATTTTAAAATAGTTGGCATGCAAATTAAGGTTGCAAACAAAACATGCAGTTTAAAATGCTGGGAACAAAGTGATCAAAGAACGCGGCTTGCCTGGCAAATCGGGATCGAAGTCGGGATCCGGATCGGCAGATTGATCGGGCTCGCAGTACTCCTCCTCAGGGACAGCAGCTAAATCACCACACAACAACAGGGATTAGACACTAATTACGCGACAAAGATAGAACTGGAATTACAATCTAAATTGAAATTACTAGACTAAATGCGCGCAAAACAGTTCCCGGAACAAACCTACACGATAATTGCGACGAGACAATTAACGGAACAATTTCGGAATTAATCGGAGATCAAACGGGATTCCCCGAAATTTGTAGATAATCGAGACCACAAGGATTTAAATTAATTGCAGAATAATTAATCGCAGATTAAAATAGCAATTAATCTAACAATTAATCGGAATGGAAAATTAAATTTAAGAGAGAGGAATTTCTCACCAAAAATCGGAGATCGGAACCGAAATCCGGAGATCGGAGAAATCGGAAAACAGAGAAGCGGCGCGGCGGGCGAGGACCGAGGCAGCGCGACGCGGTTTGGACCGGCTTTAGAAACGCTCGGAGATCGAGGTCTTGCGGCGGGATCCACGGCACTGGCTCTCGGCAGGTCGACGCAGAGTCGGCAGCAGGCGAACCACTCGGCGCTGAGACGACGTCGGGGTGCGAGGATAGGATCGTGGGGACTGAAGACCGACCAACGCGGACGGCTCGAGAAACGGGGCGGCAGAGTGCGGATCGACTTGCGGGTCCCAACGGCGAGACGACGACGGACGACGCGACAGCAGTGGGCGGCTCGCGCGGTTCGAGCGACGCGGTGGAAAAACGTCGCAGGACGCGGGCGGCTGCAGGGCGACGCAACAGTAACGGTAGCACGTGAAAACGGGGAGCGGCGGCGAAAACGAGGAGATTTTTCTGGAGGACGAGGATGAAAAAGGGGTTAGGGTTGAGAGAAGTATAAATAGGGGTGAAAAATAGAGGGTTAAAAATTAATCCGGAAATTAATTAATAACCGCGAAATAATTAATTAGGTTGAAGAGATTTAATTAGAGAAGAAAAATATTTAGAGACCCGAAAATTAATTAGAGAATTTTTCGAGAAACAATTTTAGTCAACGTAAAAATTACGCGGACTAAATTATTTTGGCACCGGATCAATTTAGACGAACGGATTTCGGATTTGAACGAAACGAAATTTGATACGAAAGATTTTTTTATCAGAACGAAATACTGAGACAGACAGTTAAATTGGAATGTAAATTGGAGAAAAAGCCACTTATTAATTCGAGAATTCTGGGATGTTACAGACTCCCCCCCTTACAGGATCTCGTCCTCGAGATCAAGGAGCGGACTCAAACAGATAAGGAAACTCCTGCCTCAGATCATCTTCCTTCTCCCAGGTAGCTTCTCGCTCAGTGTGGTTGCTCCACTGAACCTTAAGAAACTTGATCCTAGACTTCCGCGTTTCCTTGAACGCCTCATCAAGAATCTTCACCGGGTACTCCAGGTACTCGAGCGTGTCCTGAATATCCAAAGCATCAGGGACAACTCGCTCCTCCGGCACTCGAAGACACTTCTTCAAGTGAGAGACGTGGAACACTGGACTCACACCCGCAAGCTCGGATGGCAAGTCCAACCTGTAAGCAAGATCACCAATCTTCCTGAGAATCCGGAAAGGACCAACAAACCTCGAAGCCAACTTCCCACGAACATGGAAGCGACGCGTGCCACAAAGAGGTGACGCCTTAAGATACACCCAATCATCAATATCAAAAGAAAGAGGTCTCCTCCTCTTATCCGCATAGCTCTTCTGACGGCTCTGAGCAACCCGAAGATGCTCTCTGACCTTCTCAATCTTCTCCTCAGCAGCACGGATAGAATCAGGACCAAAGAAAGATCTCTCGCCAACCTCTGACCACATGAGTGGGGTACAACATCTCCTACCATACAACGTCTCAAAAGGTGACATACCCAAACTGGCCTGGAAGCTGTTGTTGTAAAAAAACTCTGCAAAAGAAAGACTGTCCTCCCAGCTCTGCCCATAGGTGATCACACAAGCTCTCAGCATATCCTCCAGAATCTGGTTCACACGCTCCGTCTGACCATCTGTCTGAGGGTGATAAGCTGAACCGTATACCAAGTGTGTACCCATAGCCTCATGCAAGCTCCTCCAGAATCTCGCGGTAAACTGAGGCCCGTGATCAGACAGAATGCTCCTCGGTGCACCATGCAACCTCACAATGTGATCAATGTACAGCTTGACCAACTGATCAACTGAGTACCTCTCATTCACAGGAATGAAATGAGCGGTCTTAGTCAATCGATCCACAACCACCAAGATAGCATTATGGCGGCAAGACGTCAACGGCAAACCCGTGATGAAGTCCATACTGATGTCATCCCACTTCCAGGAAGGGATCGACAATGGCTTCAGCAACCCAGCTGGCCTCTGGTGCTCAGCCTTAACTCGCCGGCAAACATCACACAAGGCAACATACTCAGCAATGTCTGCCTTCATGCCAACCCACCAGAAACGAGTCCTCAGATCCTCGAACATCTTGGTGCAACCTGGATGGATAGAAAACCTCGAATCATGAGCCTCTCGGAGAATAGCATCCCGCAACTCTGGCACTCTCGGAACACAGATACGGTCCTCAAACCATAAAGCTCCCTGCTGATCCACACGGAAACCCGGTGCTTTGCCTCTCTTCATCTTCTTCAAGATTGACTGAATCTCTCTATCAAGCCTCTGAGCAGACTTGATCTCCTCAATCAACAACGGCTGCAACCTGGGCTCGCATAAGAAACCCTGAGAAACAATCTCAACTCTCAAACTGGCCAGATCTGCAAGAATCTCTGACTGCTCAGACAACAAAGAAGAACAATAAGCCTTACGACTCAAAGCATCGGCTACCACATTGGCTTTACCCGGGTGATAGTTAATGCTAAGATCGTAATCCTTGATCAACTCAAGCCACCTCCTCTGCCTCATGTTCAGCTCTGACTGAGTGAAGATGTACTTGAGACTCTTGTGATCAGTGAAGATCTCACATCTGTTGCCGATCAGATAATGCCTCCAAATCTTCAAAGCATGCACAACAGCTGCCAACTCAAGATCATGCGTCGGATAGTTCAACTCATGCTTCTTCAACTGCCTAGAAGCATAGCAAACAACCTTCTTGTTCTGCATCAGCACACAACCCAGTCCCTGACAAGAAGCATCACAGAAAACCTGAAAGTCCTGGTGAATATCCGGCAAGGTCAAAACAGGCGCAGATGTCAACCTCATCTTCAGCTCCTGAAAACTCCTCTCACAAGCATCCGACCAGACAAACGGCACACCCAACTGAGTCAACTCAGTCATAGGCTTAGCAATCCTGGAGAAGTTCTCAATAAATCGGCGATAGTAACCTGCCAATCCAAGAAAACTTCTCACCTCAGAGACTGACTTTGGAGACTCCCACTCCACAACAGCCTTGACCTTCTCAGGATCAACAGAAATGCCCTCAGCTGTGACAACGTAACCGAGAAAAGCAACCTTCTCAAGCCAAAACTTGCACTTGCTGAACTTGGCATATAACTGATGAGATTTCAACCTCCCAAGCACAACTCTCAGGTGCTGCTCATGCTCTTCGGCTGACTTGGAATAGACGAGAATATCATCAATGAAAACCACCACGAATTTATCCAGCTCAGCCATGAACACCTTGTTCATCATGTTCATGAAGTAGGTAGGGGCATTAGTGAGTCCAAAAGAAACAACCAGAAACTCATAAGACCCATACCTCGTCACGAACGAAGTCTTCAGAATATCAGTAGGTCGAATCTTCATCTGGTGATACCCCGATCTCAAATCAATCGAGGAAAAGAACTTCGTACCCTTCAACTGATCAAACAGATCGTCGATCCTCGGCAAAGGGTACTTGTTCTTTATTGTCACCTCGTTCAAAGAACGATAGTCAACGCACATGCGCATTGAACCATCCTTCTTTTTCACGAACAGCACTGGGGCTCCCCACGGCGAAGCACTCGGCCGAATGAACCCTTTACTCAAGAGCTCATCAATGTGCTCCTTAAGTAAAGCAAGCTCATCAGAAGACATCCGGTATGGCCGCTTGGCAATCGGCGCGGTACCAGAAAAAAGATCGATCACGAACTCAACATCTCGATCTGGAGGATGTCCCGGCAACTCATCGGGAAACACCTCTGGAAACTCTCGAACAACAGGAATCTGCTCCAAAGATAACTCCTGCAAGCTACAAACCAAAGGTGGAACTCCAGATGCTCGAGGAGCACACACCACTCGAACACCGTGGTGGTTGACCAAAGACACAACCCTCTCAGCACAAGTGATGACTCCCTCGTGTCTTGTTAGCCAATCCATCCCCAAGATGACATCAATGTCACGCGAGGGAAGGACGATGAGATCGGCTAGAAAAACTATACCCTCTATCAAGATCCAAACACATCTACACTCAACACGACTGTTGTAGACTCCAAGAGGTGAAGTGGTAAGTGTAGGTATAGCTAAGAGTGAGGTAGGAAGACTGTGTGGACGCAAACATCGACGACACAAACGAATACGTAGCCCCTGAGTCGAACAAAACTGTCGCTAGATGAGAGTGAACCAAGAACTCACCAACGACGACGTCAGGCGCCTCCTGAGCCTCCTCCACCGAGATGTGGTTCAAGCGGCTGCGCGTGACGCTCGGCTGAGCAGCGCCACGGCCCGAACGCACTCCTCGTCCTCCTGACTGGTGCGGTGGCCTAGCGGGAGTGGCAAACTGAGCACCACCTCCCCCAGGTCCCTGCTGCTGGCGCCTCGGACACTGAAACGCCTTGTGACCCTCCTGGCCACACTCGAAGCAGCGAACCGAGGGCTGACCCCCCGTCGGACGGAAAGAGGACTGCTGCTGCTGAAAGGCACCTCTCTGGCGCTGAGAACTCTGCTGTTGGACTGAAGCTGGAGCAGGAGCAGTGGATCGGGCGAAGGTGGACTGTCCCGATCCCTGCTGGAAAGAACCACTGAAACGCTGACGCTGTGAAGTCTCACGACTGGGTCCCTGGCCAAGAGCTCTCCTCTTAGCATCCCTGGACCGGTCGAGCTTCTGAAGTGACACCTCCAAAGCTAGGCATCTGTCAATCAGCTCACGAAGGTTCCTCTGAACACCTCCGTCCAGGTACGAAAGCATCTCAAGACGTAGGCCCTTGCGGAACCAGTACATCTTGCGATGCTTAGTCGAGACCTCCTCAGGTGCAAAACGGCTCAGCTGAGTGAAGCGGTTGGCGTACTTGGTGACAGTCATACTCCCCTGGCGAAGAGTACGGAACTCCTCCGCCTTCGCCTCTATGACTCCCTCTGAGATGTGGAAACCACGGAAAGCGATGACGAAGTCGTCCCAGGTGAACAGCTCAGGCTCGTCAAGTGTGGCGTACAGAGTGTCCAACCAAGCACCAGCTGCACCTGTCAACTGGTGTGCTGCCAGACGAACTGCCTCCTTGTCGTCACACTGAATCAGGTCCAGCTTCTTCTCGATATCCCTGAGCCAGTCGTCAGCATCCAAAGGATCGACTGCACGGTCAAAAGTAGGGGGCGCATGTTCAGAAACATCGCCATGCGAGAACCGGCAGACTGGTGGTACGGTGCTGCGTCAGAAGCAGGAGTACGACCACGTGACTGCTGCTGCTGTGACTGCTCGACAATACGCTCAAGCAGAAGCGTCTGTCGGGCCATCACCTCTGCCAGGTTCGGAGCAGCTGGAAGCTCCTCACCAGACGCGGCAACTCCAGCAGGCTCGAACTCTGGGTCCATGGCAACTCCTCTGCCACGACCTCTGGCCTGAGGGGCAGAGGCTCCAGCACGGCCACGCCCACAGCCATGCCCTCGACCAACGCCAGGCGCGTCAGCCGCAGGTGGCACTGGTACACGGCCTCCAGCGCCGCGACCACGACCTCTGGGGACAGCACCACGGCCACGCCCAGCGGGTGGCAGTACCTCAGGGTCCTCCAGAGCGGCCTCTTCAAAACGAGCGTGAAGGCGTCTTTATCTCCTCAGAGCCATCTGTTGCAGGAAAACAATTCTGATTAGAAAGATAGCATTAGCAGATACAGAATTACTGAAGAAGATAGAAAGCGAGCAGATTAGAACGATGATAACTAAACAAGTACTATTCTAAGCAAACAAGACTACCACCAAATAAACGACGAGATTTAAGAAAACAATTTCACGATGAAGGTTTGTTAGCAGATTAGGAACTCTAGAAATAATTTTTAGTTACGTCCAGTTCTACGGTTACGCTCCTACGGTCAAATATGGCTCTCATACCACCTGTAACGATCGGATTTTCACTTACCTTTCGATAAGTCCCGATCTCACGTGGCGTTGCCAATCCCAGGAGTTTGGCAATCACGATATCACAAGCGATCAATCAAAGAACCATAACAGAAATATTAAACAAGAAACAAATTAAAAAATTAGCAGATCAGAGTAAAATGATTCGAATATAATCCTCCAAAGGGGTCCATCGGCACGCAGGCCGAAAATATCTCAGAGCGGATATATCTCTATCGTGAAACCAACAAAAGCAGCGGCGGAAGCATCAACATGGCGACAGTAGCGAACCTCCTCCACACAGGCTAGCTCGAGCGCAGGAGCGGACGTCACGGGCCGTCAGAGACGTAATCGAAGTCAAAACTGAGAGAATCCTCTGAAAACAACAAATTAGAAAGCCGTGAGTATGAATACTCAGCAAACCGCGTACTGCCTAACAACAATGTATGCATGCAAAAGGTTTCAAGGGTAAGGGCATGGCTCAAGTGCTAAATGCAAGTTTTAAACATTTTATTTTATTTAAAGTATGCAATAAAGCTTTATTTTCAAACTTGTCAAATTTTATTATCTTGCCCCGCAGAGATCTCCGTTATCTCGGGCGAGGGTTCATTTTAATGCCGATGTAATCTCCACACTCGGCCACAGCTCAAAGGCCGGAGTCAAAAACATTTAGAAAAGGAGAGGAGGGAGAAAAAAAATAAAACTACTCAACGAGGAGCATAACTCAGGGTGATGTCCTTCTAAAAAGACGTGGCAATGCGCATCGACTAAAACTCTGCAGAGGTTATGCACCTGGACCCACGGGATGCGTCATCAGGAACTACCGTCGTAGCCCCGACGATCACACAAGACCCGTCCACAAGCTTTAACTGGCGTCATCCGTCCTTCAGGATAGGGATCTCAAAAGCCTACGCAATCGGGTCCTGGAGCTGTGAAGAGCTTACCACTGATCAGGTGGGGTATCTCGATCTCATGTGGGGAGTCAAAGCTCAACACCACACTAACACTATACCGCCAACCCACGGGTAAACAACCAGTCTCGGCAAGCTTCAAGATCAAGCCAACTGCCCATACAAGGTAACGTGGTGTGCATGGTTGTCAACTGAGCGTACAAGGCTCGAAGGACTCGGTCCTTAATTGCCGGGGCAGGCCATCTCTTCAACCACAACTCCAACAACCAACAAACTCGCCGCCAAGGTCGAAGCCTCCAGTGTACCCGCCACAGGTACTCTCATAGGGACTTCCCGCAAGTCCCCCAGCTCCTCATACTGCCTCCTGCCCTCGCTAAATAGTTATGTATAGTTATTTGCAATACTCACACATTTGAAGCACAGTTCAAAAGCATTTACACAAATTTCATTTTATAGTGATAGGTGTGAGATAAAAATAAATGCGACTAAGCTTGGCTAAGCATAAAAGTAAAATAAATGTACTAAAGCAATCCTAGGGTTAATATTTGTGGAACAGTAAATTAGCACGGCTTAGGAATGTTGCTACATATTTTAAAATAGTTGGCATGCAAATTAAGGTTGCAAACAAAATATGCAGTTTAAAATGCTGAGAACAAAGTGATCAAGTAACGCGGCTTGCCTGGCAAATCGGGATCGAAGTCGGGATCCGGATCGGCAGATTGATCGGGCTCGCAGTACTCCTCCTCAGGGACAGCAGCTAAATCACCACACAACAACAGGGATTAGACACTAATTACGCGACAAAGATAGAACTGGAATTAGAATCTAAATTGAAATTACTAGACTAAATGCGCGCAAAACAGTTCCCGGAACAAACCTACACGATAATTGCAACGAGACAATTAACGGAACAATTTCGGAATTAATCGGAGATCAAACGGGATTCCCCGGAATTTGTAGATAATCGAGACCACAAGGATTTAAATTAATTGCAGAATAATTAATCGCAGATTAAAATAGCAATTAATCTAACAATTAATCGGAATTGAAAATTAAATTTAAGAGAGAGGAATTTCTCACCAGAAATCGGAGATCGGAGAAATCGGAAAACAGAGAAGCGGTGCGGCGGGCGAGGACCGAGGCAGCGCGACGCGGTTTGGACCGGCTTCAGAAACGCTCGGAGATCGAGGTCTTGCGGCGGGATCCACGGCACTGGCTCTCGGCAGGTCGACGCAGAGTCGGCAGCAGGCGAACCACTCGGTGCTGAGACGACGTCGGGGTGCGAGGATAGGATCGCGGGGACTGAAGACCGACCAACGCGGACGGTCGAGAAACGGGGCGGCAGAGTGCGGATCGGCTTGCGGGTCCCAACGGCGAGACGACGACGGACGACGCGACAGCAGTGGGCGGCTCGCGCGGTTCGAGCGACGCGGTGGAAAAACGTCGCAGGACGCGGGCGGCTGCAGGGCGACGCAACAGTAACGGTAGCACGTGAAAACGGGGAGCGGCGGCGAAAACGAGGAGATTTTTCTGGAGGACGAGGATGAAAAAGGGGTTAGGGTTGAGAGAAGTATAAATAGGGGTGAAAAATAGAGGGTTAAAAATTAATCCGGAAATTAATTAATAACCGCGAAATAATTAATTAGGTTGAAGAGATTTAATTAGAGAAGAAAAATATTTAGAGACCCGAAAATTAATTAGAGAATTTTTCGAGAAACAATTTTAGTCAACGTAAAAATTACGCGGACTAAATTATTTTGGCACCGGATCAATTTAGACGAACGGATTTCGGATTTGAACGAAACGAAATTTGATACGAAAGATTTTTTTATCGGAACGAAATACTGAGACAGACAGTTAAATTGGAATGTAAATTGGAGAAAAAGCCACTTATTAATTCGAGAATTCTGGAATGTTACAGCGTGCGTAAGACCAGCGAGGCGTGGGAGTTCGTTCATGCATGGCTTGCGCGGGACGTTGGTGGCCTGGCGAGTGGAGCAGTTTGGTCACGCAAGTGTTCGCGTGTGTTAGTTCGTGAGAGCATGGTGCAGGATGTTGGTTGGTTTGGCCAGGCAAGTGCACTCCTGCGTATGTCCGTTTGAAATGAATTTATTTATTCACTAATCAAATTTTCAGTGGTTCACCAGGCAAGAGAGAGAGAGTAGTGCAGGCACACGTTCCCGAGCAGTGGCGATGGTGCTTGCTTTCCGTGCGGGGCGTGGGCAATTGGCCTACTTGTTTGAATTGGGATTAGACAGCAAAAGTACGCAGTTAGATGTATTATACATTATACGGTAATTTTTAGTCTGATTTTTGCTGCGTCGAACTGATCACGAGTACAACATCTGCACATCCCTTTGGGCCGTAACTAGTTTAGTTAATCACAGTAATTAAAGCGAGAGCTTAAATTAGTCTCCGGCGACTTTTTTGCATGGCCGCTTATGTACATGCATACTCGTTTATCAGGAGGCCAGACTTAACAATGCATGGTTTGAAATATTTCTATTTTTGTAGTTCAAATATTAAACCACGTGTGTTTATCCACATCTTGTCAGACGTTTTTATTTGTTTTACGATAGATGTTTAATTCATCGTGCATGAGAAAATAATATTTCCTTTTTTAATGAATTTTCAAGATGATTATTCTATATATATATATATTTTTTTTTATTTGAATTAATTTTTATATCATATCTTTGAGCCTGCCAAATTTTGTGTCAACACCCACCTCGACAGCCCTTCCAGTGGACTCGTGGAGCTGTGAGGATCATTTTGGTACATGCACCGGATTGATCCGTCGCCGGGAGCTCCATTCCGGCGAGAGCGCTGCCGTGCGCCGGCCACCGGCCGCCATGGCCGGCTAGCCGAGCCACAGCGTGGCTGGGCTGTGCGCACCCGGCGCAGGCTCTATGGCCAGCCAGGCCAAGCGGCCCACGGCCTGTGTTGCCGTTGCCCCTTTTGGGCCCCAGCCCATATTTTGTGTTTCGGCCCAACCGGCTGAGAATTAGTTATTAATTTTTTTAAATTATTTATTATGTAGACATCAGTTTAATCTTGTAAAATTTATAGAAACTTCATTTTAACTCAAAAAACTATGAGGTAAATTTTGTTAGGTTTTTCTCAACTAGAACAATATTGTGGAGCTAACTAAATTTTATTTTATGCCTTAAAATAATTGAAATAATTAAGATGACATAATAAACAAGAAATGCATCATTAATCTTTATCAGCATGTAAAAATATTATAAAATTGAGATTTCTATTTATTTATTTAATCCTTACCGCTTTAGCAAAATATTACAATTTATTTCGGTAAATATAATTTTATAAATGATTTATTCTTTGTATATAATATTTAAATCATTATAAATCTATTTGTTTTCAATAAATTCTGTAAAATTCTAGAAATATGCTAAAACAATTTCCTTTATATTATGAAAGCTTTGAAATTAGTTTTGTCTTCAAGAACCATATTAAAAGAGTTTATAATCATATTTAATTACTTTGTTTTCTAAATTTATGTATTGTTACTTAAAAATTTTATTTATAAAAGCGTAAAAGGGCATCATTCTCATTGTATGTATATTATTTTGTATAAGACCTAGGGAAATTAAAGAGGAGATCGGAGAATATCATTAGGAGGTTTAGAAAACCCTGATCGATGCTGATTTTGTAGATGAGGAGTCTAACATTGATCAAAGCCTAGACAAACCCCGATGCATTATTTTGTTTTTAAATTATTTTACTTTTATCACTATAGATGTTAGCATGTAACGTGCACTAGGTGATAAAAATTGATTGAAACCGTAGTTACATTTATAGAATCCTACCTTAGGTTGATATTTTGGTACAAGTAACTCGATGTAGAGCTAAGCTAATAGTTCTTTTTACGGTAGAAGTCGAGTGAATAAGTCTTCACTCGCTAGCTATAGGCTGAGATACAATGGTTTACTTTGGTCACATAGAATAAAATAGAGACCGAGTAGAGAAGTAAGTGGTAACACGGTATGTGTCTATTGCAGATGTATGGCCAATGTGTTGTAGCCCTGTCTGTGTCGATTAAGCATCGTTCGTTGTCGGTCCTGTCGAGCAAGTTTGAATAATACTGATTATATACTGGATTTATGGGCCCCAAAAAACTGATATAGCTTAATGTGCGTAGTGACTAGACGTAACCAAACTTCTCTTCTAGAGATGATAAAAAGAAGATTTTTGGGGCTAACTATGGATAGACCCGGTGTGGTTATCGTATGAAGGACCACTACTCAAGAGAGGTGAGCAACGGACCGGTACTATATATTATTGGCATGAAAGATTGTCATGTACGGCTTTTAAAAAACGCGTACATATTGTGTAATCAGGTTTCTCCAGCTAGATGTAAATCGATTCGAATCGCTGCCCCTCACAGTAACGAGTATCACTTGTCTCATTGTGTCACATCGTAGTAAGGAGTTAATTAATATAGAATATAATTATGTTTGATCTCTCAGAAACTTCTTAGTATTTTTTGTATAATATAGTTTCAGTGCAAATTAAATTTATCTTTTCATAACTTAATATGCCGCTAAAACATAAAAGTAAGAATTTACTCGTACTGCTATCTTTGCAAATAGCTAACCTTGATGAGTTATCCTTTCCATCCTTAGAAGTCAGCTGTAGCTGTACCTAGCCACTTTTATCGGATAAGTTTTGCTGAGCGTTAGTTGCTCAGGGCTTTGTGGTGGTTGTTTTTTGTCGCAGATGCTTTCTCTTTTTTTTAGTTCCAGTCAGAGAGAGCAACTTCTGAGGGTGGCTTCATTTACTGGGATTCTTGCTCACCGCCTTAAGTAGGTTGTTGCTAGTAGGTACATCGTACAGGTTTTATCGTGCTTGAGCTATACTGTGGTCCTCGCTTTGTCGAGTGATATCCGATATGATATTGAGGTCGATGATTCGTATTTTTGAGGTATGGGTTATCACAACTTTTAACATAAATTTTAACTATTCATCTTATTTAAAAATTTAATTAAATATAAATTTAAATTACGAGATTAAATGTTCTAAACTCAGTACTCGGCAAGGTTCGAGTTATTGTATCATGCGCAAATACCACTACATTAAACCATAAAAGCTGGATAAATGCGAAAATCAAATTTTAGAGCGAAAATCACTCGATTTTTCTGATTTTGAATTTTTGCATTTGCAATCAAATCGGTTTGACTAGTTTTCCACCGGTCCTATTTCCCGTTAAGTTTTTTCAGTTTATTGACCGGTTTGACTGGCTTTTGAACTAAAAAAAATCAAGTTTTTTAATTTTTTGAAATTTTTTACTGAAAACCGATCGTTCGGTCCAGTTTAACCGAAAACCATAAAAACCAGACTGGTTTTTGCTATTTTATAAACCCTGGTACTCAAGAAAAATTCGGAAGGCACGTACACGAAGAGCTCGACAAGACGAAACTAACGACACAACTTTAGGAAATTTTGAAAACTTCTTTAAATTTGTGAAACTTTGAGAACTTTAGAGAACTTTCTTGAATTTCTGAATATTAACTGTTCAAAAAGATAAATTCAAATACGAAACTAAACATTCTAAACTACAAACTCAGAGGAACTTAAAGGGCACCCATACGAAGACCTCAACGAGATAAACTAACAAAACAATTTTAGAAAACTTTAGAAATTAAGAGATTTATTTGAATTTCCAAAAACAAATTGAAAAGAGTTCCGAAACTGTTCTTTTCTCACATCTCTACTCACTGTTGTCGTACAGACTTTCGACCATCCTGATCCGGGCTCAGACATGTTATCTTTTATTTTTTTCCCCACTTAAATCTCCCCTAAAATCTGTATTCATCTGTTGAATCGCTGCCTCCGACATGCCATTTCTATTCCACGCGCAATTCTTTTCTTCGGTAAAATCCAACACGTTTACTGCATTGGGAACCATTTTTGCTAATGGGTTGAAACCGGTTTCAAACCTGTAGTTCGAACAAAGGATTGGTATGGATTGAGCTTATTTTTTATTTGGTTTAGTTTGGTTCGGTTTACTCAAGTGAAAATAGTGGGCTAGTGTGGATTGGATTAATGTATTGTGGCTTGTTGGTTTGGTGTGGATTTGATTTGGTTTTTAACCCACTGACAGATTGATACTCCGCCGTGCGAAGTTTGGTGTTGCCGGCCAAAATTTGGATGCCGTTGAGGAGGAGACGCCTTTGGGCGCATGGGCACCTCCAGTGTATAAATCAGGAGGAGGTGCCAACTTTTTGCCATGTCATTGGAGCTAGCATAGCAAAAATTACTCCAATGTATAAAACTCTCTAGCACCATCTATAATGGGCCCATACACATAAAGAAATCAGTTTTAAACTTACTTTTCTCCAACTATTCTTCAAAGCAAACATTAATAATATTATTTTAATCAAAGCACCTGGTGTAAAGTGGAGCTCCTGGTGCTAGTATTTGCTAGCATGGCACCCATCCTCTAATGTATAGCACTATGTATTCTTTTTCTCTCTCTTCCTTAGCACCCCCTTAGCAACAACGCTGGAGCTGCCCGGACGCATCCGTTCATGGATCTGCTTGAACGGGACACGGCACACTACTTTCACTCTATATTGATTTTTAATATCAATTTTAACTATTTATTTTATATTAATAAATTGATGAAATTTGACTATGTCTTATTTTTAAAAATTGGATGAATATCATATAGTTTTTTATAAATTACTTTATCACTAAAATTATTTGAATAAAACTTATAATTTATTATATTTGAATTAGTTTTATAAATAAAATAATAGTTGATGTTAAAAATCAACGATGATGATAATTTAAAAATGAAAGAAGTATGTTATTTCATTCGAATTTTAAGGGCATAAGCACGGCAGAAACTGAGCCCAGAGGACTTATCTAGTCCCAAAACCCGATGATGAGAATCAATACTCGCCGGAGATCGGCAAGTAAAATGCAAAATGGCTTTCTCTGCATTTATTGTGTCTCTCCCATCGCCTTGGTTTGAGGTTCTTCATCTTTCCGGCGGGTTTACAAAATCATTGAAAATTTGTCAATTTTTACAGTTTATCTAAGTCTAATTTCTCTTGCGGGCTATTTTTGAGATTTAGAAAAATTAAAATTTTAAAAATAAGTAAAATCAATCAATAAACCGGTAAAATCGAAAGATAAACTAGTAAAATAGGTGGATTTTAAAGTTTGAAACTTTAAAATCGATGAAACCGAAAAAACCGGTTAGTAAACCGGTGACAGCACTAGACAAAAAAAAACAAGTGGTTTATGTAGCATTTCAACCAAATTTCAGTTGAGTTTTGATTTTTAATTTAGAATAGGTTTTAACAGGTTTCCAGATTTCAGTGGGTAACCCAAACCTTGACTCCCAGTCGCCGCAAAATCCTCTGGAACTGCCACGGTGTCTTCTCACAGTGTTCGGGTCGAACCTAGAAATGTATGGGATGCTAACAATATACTCTCTGAGTTCTAAACTAAAAAATCTACGCGACAATTACTACGTTTTTTGTGTATATTTTTATTGTGCACTTCTAAGTTAAAGTAGTATATTTTAAATTTATTATTTAACAAATATAAATATAATTGTCTTGATATAGATGATAAAGTTCTATAAATATAAGTCTTCAAAGTATAAGTGTGACCTTTATTATTTATAAAATATTTAATAAAAAATAGCATCGGTACACTTTTAAGAAAATATTTTTAAAACAAATTATTTCTAATTTTATAATTTAATAAATTTAAAATTATTTTTAATTTATATTAGCAATGTTTGATTAAAATATTACGTTCAAATCTACTAATTTTTTTTAAACCAGAGTTGTAAGCGAGAAAAAGTTGAATCTTAGTTCTCATAATAATAGCATTTTTAAGAGATAAAATAATTTAAGTTATCTAAATATACATTTTTGTTACATATAAAAGTCAATTATAACTTATACTCGCAATACATAGAAATAGAATAAATTTATAAGAACTTTTCTTTTATATCTTTTGAAATAGTTCTATTGAATCTATAGCAAAACTAAATTTGATTTAACAAAATATTTACAATTTATTATATCTATGTTATTGTCTATGTGTACTATCATGTACTTCCTCTATTCCTAAATTATTGTTTACCGTTGATTTTTAATATCATCTTTGAATATTCAATTTATCTAAAAAAATTAATTCAAATATGTAAAATTTTAAGTTGTGATTTAAATAACTTTAATGATAAAATAAATTATAATATATGAAATTTATAAAAAAAATTAAATATGACCATAATCAAAATTTATGTGAAATCTTAAAAAAGATAGGCGATGACACGACCGTTCATGTCTGCTCACGCCGAGTAAAAGCACGCTTTTATGTTGATTGAAAAAATGATTTTTTTTCTTCATTCTAATATTCACTGTTAGATTTTAATTCGACGGTGAATATTTTTTGAGTGATGTGGCGCAACGAGGGTTGAGAGAACGCTTGCGCTTTTCTAAATTATCGTTTACTGTTAATTTTTAATATCATCTTTAACTATTCAACTTATCTAAAAAATTAATTCAAATATATAAAATTTTAAGTTATGATTTAAATAACTTTAATAATAAAGCAAATTATAATATATGAAATTTATAAAAAATTAAATAAGATATAGTCAAAATTTATGTTAAACCTAAAAAAGTTAGAGCGATGACACGGTCGTTCACGTCTGCTCCCGTCGAGTAGAAGCACGCTCCTACGTTGATCAGGAAAAAGATTTTTTTTCTTTTTTAATATTCATCGTTAGATTTTAATCTGACAGTTAATATTTTTTAAGTGACGTGGTGCAACGAGAATTGAAAGAATACTTGCGCTTTAATGTATAAAGATTGTTGTCGTCATTGATTTTTAATAACAAATTTGATTATCAACTTATTCAATAAATTAATTTAAATTTATAAAATTATAAGTTATAATTCAAATTTTGATGATAATGTAAATTATAACAAACTATATGATATTTATTAAACTTTTTTTAATAATACAAATAGTCAAAATTGATATTAAAAATTAACAAAAACATTAACTTAGTAACAGAGACTATGCTTCAGGTGAGCAGGGACAGAGAGATCGGAAATCAGGTGAGCATTTTCTTCAGTTCACCCGAGCCCCCGCGCGCAGGCAGTACGCTCGCTGCCACGAGCCGGGATCGCCGAGCGCGTCCGGAATGCGGATTCCGGACCGTTACGACGCCTGAGCCTGGGATCGAAATCGTCTGTATTTGAGGGCTCAATGCAGACAGTGAACAGTGACTAGCATTGGGATTGTATTCTGCTCGTTAAAAGAAGACGTGGCGCAACGAGAATTGAAAAAACACTTACGTTTTAATGTATAAAGATTGTTGTCGTTATTAATTTTTAATAACAAATTTGATTATCAACTTATTCAAAAAATTAATTTAAATTTATAAAATTATAAGTTATAATTCAAATTTTGATGATAATATAAATTATAACAAATTATATAATATTTATTAAACTTTTTTTAATAATATAAATAGTCAAAGTTGATATTAAAAATTAACAGAAACATTAACTTAGTAACAGAGAGTATGCTTCAGGTGAGCAGGGACAGAGAGATCGGAAATCAGGTGAGCATTTTCAGTTCACCCGAGCCCCCGCGCGCAGGCAGTACGCTCGCTGCCACGAGCCGAGATCGCCGAGCGCGTCCGGAATGCGGATTCCGGACCGTTACGACGCCTGAGCCTGGGATCGAAATCGTCTGTATTTGAGGGTTCAATGCAGACAGTGAACAGTCACTAGCATTGGGATTGTATTCTGCTCGTTAGAAGAAACACCTCGTGCATTCACATGTGGATCAGCCACCGCGCGCAGCGTGGGAACAAGGAGACGACACGACAACCGCGTCGGAACGAGCGCTGGTCCGACGAACACAGGCGCAATTTTTTTTCCATTAGAAGACGATCAATGAATACACCTGTAATATTTACATGAATGGAAGCTCGGGCTTCGGCCTCTGACTAAACTTATTCCTGAAATGAGTAAAAAAATTTGGGAGCATATACCAAAACGAATCATGAAAAGAAGGGTGGGGGGGGGGGGACTGAGGGGCCAACGACATCTACAGTTAAAAAAAGCTATGTGAGGGGCCACTGACATCTACAATCAATTAATTCATGAATTTGCGGCAGTTAGGAGTCTGACAGAGGCAAGGAACTTTGTGCTCATCAGCCTCATCAGGATCAAATAGGTAGTCATACCTACAAAATTGCACAAAAACAAATTTGATTAGTAATGAATGTATATGTGTCAAACACAGAGGTGAATTTTATTTTTTTACATAACGTACGTTAGCTCATCACCAGCACAAACATTTTTCTTGGCTATTAGAACAATACGGCTTTCATCATGCCCAACGCTCATAATCCTCGCATAGCAGTTTGGTGTGCACTGCATCAGAAGTAAAGCAGAAATCAAATGAGCGTCCATTTCAGCCACATATGAGAGAGAGAGAGAGAGAGAGAGAGAGAGATTATCCTTACAGAATGATTAATCAGGCGTGCCACATTTCCTTTGTCTGTGGCATCAACAACTACTTCCTCGCTTATCTTGAAAAGCTGTGTTTACATGAAAGAAGACAGCACACAACACAGTTATTATTCTTATATACATACTACCAAAATTACCAAAAGACATGGATAATGAACATCAGTAAAAAAAAGAATAAACATCAATTGTACAGTGAATAGAATTTTTATGATAAGATTGCCAGGACAATGATGGCATGCGTGTTGTATCCAGAAATAATGGTACTATCCAGGAGAAAAAAATTTCATTAAATGCTTTACAAAGCATCTGGCAAACTAGTGCAATCATGTAAGATGACTCACATAACAATCTTTGCCTTGCACACGATATTTTTCTTCCCGCAAATCAGCAACACTTCGCCTGACCTGCTCACCACGATACTCAAGCACCTGAAACATATAATGAGAAAAAAAAAACTAGCATGAGCATTTTGGTGGAGGAAGCAGCAGCACATTTATGAGGAACAGAACTGTAGGTCAGGAAGGATCATGAGAGGGAAAGTGCACCATTTCTCCTTCTTGAATGTCCCTACGAGCAAAAAGTCCCCACCTATGAATTCCTGATCTACCAAAACATACTCGACTATGCTCTGTTTTCTGAAATAGTGAAGACAAAGATGATTAGATTGTGCTAGCACTGAAAGCGAGATAGAAACCTACAAAACGTTAGGCACTAACCTGTAGATAATGCAGACGCTCCTTGAATGTAGAAAAGGATTCTGGGTCCCGCTCTTCCTGCAGAGAAGTACACTTTCCATTGTAAGAAACTGAATGCAGATATGTGTTAGGAAAGAGTAATCTAATAAGCAAATAAGTTACACAGTAAATAAGAAAATAACCTTAGGTGGATTCAGACTGTCAACTTCATCCCATCGGTGTTGACAGAGTCCCCTTACACGGTGTGCAATTGCCCCCTCTCTAGATCTCTGCATGTCAATAAGGCAGATGGCATGCAAATAGTTTATAAATAAATAAATAAAGGGAAGAGCCAGGGCTACTGCAACACAGGTGCAGGCTGCATAGACAAACTATATTTTGTTGGTTCCAGACATACAAGGAACTATATATATACAACTGTTTGTAATGATCGACTTCAATGCAGAGTAAGTCATGCCTCCAAAGACCAGTAAGCCAATTTAACTGTCACGTTTAGAAGTTGATGCTATTGTCATCTTGTAGAGAGTCGAATACATGGTTACCAGTTTTTATAAATTAACAACCTTTCAAAACCATTTTATTTATGCAAGACTTTATGTTCCATGTTAATGCAAAGTATACAGTTTCTCTGGTGGCTTGTGTATAGTTGCACTCCCTAAACTGCTAAACGCATCAGAAATTAAGTTTTATCTGAAAAGTCATAACTCCATAAGATTCAAAGATTATAATACCTTTAGCTCTTTCCTAACATAAACCCAGCATCTTGCAGCTGACAAATTTTCGGGTATATCGACTTCTGATGGTGATTCCATAGGAAGATCTTTCCTAATCATTCTTGATGCAGCTACCTTTCCATTACTTTGAACAAGCTTTTTTGATGAGAATGTACCACCAGGAGTTTGAATTATCAAGACATTATCAGGATTAGGGCTCCTGCAAAGAATTATGGAACCTTAAAACTCTAGGGCAAAAAAAGAGAAAAGAAAAGAAAAGAAAAACACTGAATTGAAAAAAATACTAACAATGACAATAAAGTATTATATGCTCTTTTTCTGGGATAAAAATAATCTTACCGATGCTGAGCACAGTAAGAAATCTTCTTTGTTGACTGCTTGCCATTTTTTTCCAGGCAGTGCAACTGCAGAATGAAAAGGAATAGTAACCAGTTAGACATCTGCAGTCAAATGTTAGACCACCCCTCCACAAGGGGTACCAACTTGCTTGTGACACGTTTATGATTATCAAAGTATCTGCTGCCAATAATAAGTACTACTCTACCTCCATTCGGTAGCCTGCCCTAGATGCACACATGGCATGGTAGTAAGTTGAGCACCTGTAGCACTGAGTGCATGAACCATGTATTTGCCTACAAATCACACACATCTGGTAGAAATGGAGCATATTTAGGCAGTCACAATGAAATTGGCTTAAGTAACTTGAATTATAGAATGAAAGATAAATAACCTTCATAAACACCAAAGATTGAATATTCAATATACCAACAGCAGGTTCCATGAGCTCATCACTAGCAAAAGCAACCTGTGGCTGAAACCATGCACATGTCACGTGGACCCACAAGCCATCAACATTTGTTGGCTTCAATGCACCACCTACAATAAGCAGAAAAGTTCACTGAGCACCAGGCAAACGATTAGCAAAATACTCAAAAAAACAAATTATACTCCAACCAGATATTTAGATTCCAAACTTTTTTTTTGGCGACTGTAAGATTCATTGATATAAATCAACCAGGATTACAATCCAAATCCACCAGGTGGGCAACACAAGCTGGGGCTTCATGCCACTCCCACAGCCTGTTGTCACCCGAGGATTGCTTAGCCAGTACATATGACTCATATAACTCAGGTGCGGTCCAAGGGAAGCAAAGACCAAAACGTGCTCATTTAAAGCAAGAATTAAATATTTTTCATGTAAACAGAACGTCAGTACCTTTTCTGCTAACAGACCCAGTAAAAAAAACATCAGCATCAATACTAAAATCTTCATGTATTATTACTGAAAAGAACAGAATAGTTATCAAATGCACAAGGATTACCTCTTACAGGGCAAAGACAGCACTCCTTTTGTTCAGGTTTCTCACAGGCTCGACAAACCCATGAGGTGAAGTCTTGCTGACCTCTCACACCATAGCATTCCTGATGAACTGCTATCTGACATCTGAATATGAATATTGTCAATAGCAGCATGGAGTTTACCCTTGTTTTCATAATGAAACATTGGAGAAAAATATTGCAAAAGGAAGTTTAGCTACCTGTTACAAATAACAATTTTATTGTAATCCCAGTCTTCAACCCATCTACAAACCGCACATCTTTCTGTTGTCCACTTTACATTTACAGGATCATATGGTTCTGTAATGCCAGGAAAAAAAAACATGAATTCATATTCCCTGGGAGAAGGATCTTAAAATAAAAACTAACCAGCCTAATAATAAGAGTAAAACCAATTCTTACCACTGAGCAAATCAATTAACTTTTGTTTCTTCAATTTCTGAGATGAGCGTTTTCCAGAACTGTTCGGACACACACCAGGTTGATGTTGATCTATCTGTAAATCAAAGTTTTTGACAAACTTAATGTATAAAAACAGAAAGCCCAAAATCAAGATGCAAATTTAATTTGGATGTAACATCTTCCGACTATATGTATTTTGTACTGACAAAAGTTGAAGTTGAAGGCATGTCGTGGATGTTACATACATGCACCTTTTCCCAAATGGCATAAATTTGGAGTTTAGGCATAAGCTATTCTGATTACAGGACTTATGTAGTGGGAAAAGTTGAAAGTATGTTGTGGCCATTATACGCACCCATTTTCCGAATGGCATCAATGACCCCTTAATCTTGATACTGGACCTCCAATTTTTACTTCTGCAACCAGCATGTCGTTCCCATTCATTGAACAAAAACTTCTGTCCCTTGCACGGGCCACAGTGGCATGAAATCCTGACAAATAGATTTTCAGGTGACATAAGAAGATCCCAACATAAGCATACAAACATCAAGATTCAAGAGGCATACAGAATTACGGAGAAACTTAATTATGACCAGGAGCAGTCAAAGAAAGATAAGCCCAAGAAAATAAGGTGAATTTCAAGAAAAAAAGGAGACATAGTATTGTTCGCAGGAATCTATGGCATCCAAATAAGGAATAACATTACTGACTTTTAATGTGAATAACATAACTGGGTGCTTACAATTCGAGATCTGGTAGGTAAATCCCTTCCATGTCAAAACAGACAACAGTAACTTTGTCAGGCTTGTTTCCTTTCTGTGTAGAATTATCTTTTCTGCTTCACAGACATAGACAGCATATACGTTATTTGGAATCAATAAAAGAGACTCAAGATGTGGAAACATCATATAAACAAATGGGTTTGTCACCTGACATCAGACAGCTTTGTAATCTTCCCAGTTGAATTCAGTTTAACTCTGCAGTAAGGACAGCAATATCTCTTCTCTTGTAGATCCTATCAGATGAAATTGTGAGAATGTTACGTTTGCCATTGATAGAAGTACTGCACATGTATTTGTCCTGTTACATGGGAAAATTAAGATGAACCTTGAGGCTGCCGCACTTTTCATCACATTCTGCATGAACCCAGCTTTCACAACTATGACAGCAGACCTTTTTAATGGCTTTCTAACATTAGATTTTGCAGAAATGCAATGAGATACAGTTAATGCTTGCTTTAACATTTACAGTGTGTCTTACCCATTGTCTTCCACATTTATGTTGTGAACTTTTCAAACAAATTCTACAGTACTTTTTTGATCTCAAGATCTGCAGATGAAAAGCGTAGTGTTAAAAGTAATAAGGACTACACGTCCTCATGTTTTGCCAACAACATACCATGCTTCAAGTTTAAGTAGGAGAGTAGATATGCCTACACATACCATAGCACAATGTCTGCAAACAAGTTGCCCCAGTACATACGCCATCTTGTTTGCATCATTGCTTGGAAAGCAATTTCCACAACTCTCACATTGAAGTGCTCTTTTGCCGCGCTGTGTGCATGACCACGGAAATAGAATCAAACTATTGCCAAAACCCATGATATAACTGCAGTAGTTGCCAGGGATGCGGAGCTGATATGATAGTGCTGGATTAGAGATAATGCTATCTTTCTATTTAAGTTCATATAGTACAGTATCAGCACGAGTTTATTCGTATCAAATGTTTTTCATAGCATATATCAATTACTTTGCAAATATTCAGATCCCATGTAAGATAATGAAGAAAGAGTGCATCATAAACTTTCCCTCAAAAACTATAGATTGGCAGAAAGACAAGAAACAGTTAACATTGGACATAGAACATTTATTGCTTGTTGAAATTTACATATATGCCTATACAGAACTACGCGTAAACTAGAAAGGTTCATTATCTTGCCTTAAAATGTAAGTGGCACTCAAGCTCATTCGAACCAGTGACTTCTTGTAACTCAGAAGGAAAAGATTGAAACACAGCAGGCTGCCCAGCAGTTCTGCAATCAATCAGCACTTCTGAGAATCCCTGGTCAGCCAAAAAGGCCTCTTCCACTGCCCTCTGGAAATCACCAGGTTTGCAACTGCTTAGTTCTGTCTGCCCTTGAAATCTGAAATAGAAATACAACTAATCCTTTACAGACATGCTTGGATCATCCTGGCTACAGTTCAGTTGTAAACATATGTATAGCAAGGTTTAAACCATTAATCAGATATAGTAACAACTTTTGCGTTATCACTCACCGGTCCATGTAGTCAACAAATGGAAATATCATCCCTTGTCGCACCCACACATACTTCTGCAATTCACCACGTCATCAAATGCATCAGTACATGATATAAAAATCTCGAGAGGAGATTTAATTGTACCTTCTCATCACTAAATTCTGTCTGCCAGCCGAAAAGCATCACGCAAAGCACGGCACCACGGCGGGGCTGTGGCAGCAATGCCTCAGATGCAGCCTGTTGAGTTGGGTCAATAAGCAGTCCTGGCCACACTGGCTGCCGTTTCCCAAGCTTTGCCCACACAATGTCCCCATACAAAAACTCTTTACTGCAAGGTGACAAGTCTTCCTCTTGTTCCTGCTCCTCTTTGCCATCTTCTTCGTCCTCCAGATCATCTTCCTCCTCGTCCTCATCATCATCATAGTACCGGCTAAGCGTTACTTCCTTTCTGTGGTAATTGCTATATAGTTCGTCATGTACCGAAGTGACCGTGCTCTGAGAGGTGAAGTAATCCCTAGAACCACTGAACTTCTGGCCCGCTCGGTATCGCCCCACCATTGCCCCATCCTCATCATCGTCCACCTCAGACAATGCAAAGTTCCTGTCAAGGATTGAAACTTTATTGTGTATCACTCCGTTTTTGCGCGCAAACTGTTCCAGCTTGACAGGAGCAGGAGGTGGCTTAGCTGGCTTCTCCTTCTTCCCGGGGTCAATAAGCACCGAGTCATTAAACCTGGACGGCCGCACCAGGGTGCGTCCCCGCGACGTGCGCACGGGCGGACGGGATGAGGCTGCTGGCTGCGTGGCGTCGGCCAGAGAGGCGGCAACGGGCTGCTCGGTCCACCGGAACCCGGCGTCGGCGTACGGGATGCCGGAGGCCGGAACGTGGCCCAGCAGCTCGACGGGGAAGAACTCGTCGCCCTTCTGCCTCTTCGCCGGGCGGCGCTCCCCGTCCCCGTCGTCATCCGCTCCACCGCATGCCGCATTGCAGCGCCGCAGCTCGAGGATCTCCGACCGCTGGCTCCGCTTGAAGATCATCCCGAGCCGCCAGACCGGCCGCTAGATCACCAGGCGAATCAGGGACGGGGCCGAGCTCCTCCCCCGCAACCCTAACCCTACCCAACCGCCGCGCGAATTCGGGCAGCTGGGGAGCTCCCCTCGCCTCCCGCGCCCTCGCGGAGGCAGCGGAGGTCGAACGGAGGACAGCCGCGGCGGAGATTGGCCAGATGGGCACGGAGAGAAATTGGCTTCGGATTTTGGGGAAGAAAAAAAAAATCATGCGCTCCTGTTCTTGTTCGTTGTGTGTTCTAAGACCCAGGGGGCAAAAAAGGGAGAAGGGAGCTGGGTGGCGTGCGAGACGCGTTTTTTTTCGAAGGCTTCCTCGTGCGATTCGGGAGCGGGTGTGTAGCAAGGCCGCTTTGGTGGCGGTGTGGATGGAGGGGCGTTAGATGGAAGTCGTCGTCTTCGTCGTGGCGGGATCAGCTCGTGCTGTTGCGATCGCAGCGAGTTTGTTGTTGATGGCCGATGGCCGATGGCCCTGGCGGCAGCGGCGGCGTCGACGCCTCACTGCCGCGTCCATGGTGACGCGGAGGAGCGGTGACGGGCGGTACGAGTTTGGGTGTCCCGTTTTGGCATCGTGGTAGGAAATGGCGGTGATGATGATGTGTCTTGGAATTTTTGTTTTGTGTTTCTCAGAGGTATGTGTGGCGTAAGATTTTCCAGCTCGAATCGGGGTTTCGGTTCGGGGCATAGGCCGATGTGGGAGATTTGAGATTTCTGAGCTGTTTTTGATGTGGAACTGCTCCGGCTCGGGCATGGCCGAGGAAAGATAAGCGGCCATGAACAAAGTTTTGGTTGCGCAGGAGCAGCGAGTCGTCCGCCTCCGTGCTCGGGGATGATGATGTCACGTATAGCCTAGGCGCTGTACTGATGATGGGTTTCGATTTCAGAGCTCGGATGCTGTACCGTCTTCGTCTCGATGCGAAGCCAGACTATGGAGTTTCATGACGTCGCCGAGGAATTTCCGTCATTTTTTGACCCTGTTTTCTCCTTCGTCTCCGCGCAGGGTGGTGCTCGATTCCGGAGGGCCATGGAAACGATTTTCATCTGTCCTCGTTCCGGAGGCCGGAGCTCAGAGTTTCCCATGGAAAACAGGTTTGAGCCCTAGGGCGACACAAAAATCTGGCACGCATGGGCTGCCAGCCAGCCAGCCAGGTGCAGATCCGGCGGGAGACACCGTCGTTCGGAGCGTGGATCCGAGCAAGACGAAGGTCCGAAGGACTAATCGAGTTTTGTTTTAATTATTCGTTTTCATTCATCAGTCATCGTCGTCTTTGGTATCGTGGCCGTGAGCCGGCTCCGCGCCGTGCTTGAATCCGCGAGCAGGAAAAGGCGGATTTGTAGGAGATGCCGGGTCTCCGCCGTGCTTTCGAGTCATCGCTCCATTCCCGTGCTGCGGCTTCTTGACCGGCGTCGTTTTGGTTTTTGTGGCCACCTCGCCGGAGTCGGACGGAGCCACGGCCACCGTGTACTTCTAGGCTCCTGCGGAGGCAGGCCGCCGAGCCAGCCCCAACTCGCGAGGCCGCGACACGTACGCGGGGGGGGGGGGGGGGGGGGGGGGGGGGGGGGGGGGGGGGGGGGGGGGGGGCCGGCCTTCTCCGCTCCGCTTTCCCTGCACGACCCCGTCGCTTCGGATGGTGACCTGGTGCGCCGTGCGCTAGATTCCAGCGGGCTTGTGCGAGCGAGGGGTTTGCTAATCCGCGACGCCGTGGATCTCGTGGCGCAGGGTGGCGCCGTCGTGCTGGGTGAGTGATCGTCCACGAGGTGCTCGATTCGGGCACAGATCCATCCCCATCTGCCCGTGGAGATGGAGCCTTGTTGAACTTGAAGCGGAGCGGCGTCTCTGCAGCGTGCACGGTCATGGCTACGGCCAACGAAGGCTCCTTAATGGGAGACTGTCACTGGATGCAGCGCTTCGTGTTCCTTGGCTACAAGCGCGAGCAGATCTGAAATGATCCGGCGAGCTTCATGTTGCACCGGCACGGATTCGCCGGTCTGGTTACTGTTCATATTACGATTAATTTGATACATATTATTGCAATTTTATGAAATTTAAAATATATCATTCAAATATACGTGTCATTTACTTGCAGATCTCATTTATCATTGACATCTCAATAATGTATTTCAAAGTTCGTAAAATTATAATAACATATATCAAATTCACTCTTTATATTATTATTTGTCTTATTTTCGGCCGATTTGGTCGCAGCGGAGCGAGCGCCGTAGCCGAATCCATCTGTCTAATCCAATGTGCCAGTTCCTCATATTTATGTTTGAGCATTCCAGAAGCAGAAGCGACAATCTTCAGTGATTTTTTCTCTTTTTAAAGATTAATTTGATACATATCATTACAATTTTATGAAATTTAAAATATATCATTCGAACTCACATGTCATTCATTTGCAGAGTTTTATCTATCATTGACACATCAATGATATATTTTAAAGTTTACACAATTATAACGACATATATCAAATTTAATCTTTTTTATGGCTAACACATTTCATTTTGCTCATCTTGTACCTTTTTACTTGCTTGCAGGTGCAGTAGAGAGAGCGACGTGCCGACGCCGCCCATGGCCACTGAGACGCACACCCATGGTTAGGACACTAAACTAAACACGTGTCACTAGGTACAGTTTCTGTTTTCTCTCGCCTTTGCCCATGTTTTTTCAGATTTTTCCTCTCCGTTTCCACAAGGCAACCTAAAACCAGGGCGACGGCGATTGTTGGTTAGGGGAGCGTAGAGATAAGCAGATTTGATACTAGCTGTGGCAGAATCACCTCAAAATACTGAACGGCTCGTCTAAGATCGATCTCAGTGATATTAAACAATAATATCTAAATAGTACAGCACAAATACGGATTAGTGCACCGGAGCTTACCTTCGGTTTGTCGAGGATTAGCTCAAATAAGAGGAAGCTTGGGTTAGCGCAAATAAAAGGGAGCTTCTCAGCGACGGACGACACCGGAGCAACCAAAGCGAGTTGAATTGCCTTCTTTTTCGAATCCTAAATGCATGATACACTCTAATTTAATCAACAGAGCTATTTCTAGAGCAATTGGATAGTACTAAAATATTCTACATGTTTCAAGGATTACAACGGTATATTATTTGTACTTTATCGAGTTAGAATGAATTTTCTACGATTTTTAGAAGATAATACTGATTTCTGGATATTTTAATAATTGATTTGGCAAAATAGATAAAATTCCGGCCTATTGGGCCGTGCTCACGTCCGGCTGGCCCACTCGCAGCTGGCCGCTTCGGCCTGGCCAGACCGGGCGGCAGGCCACTAAGGCCGGGGAGCCTGGAGCGTGTGTCTCAGGCGGATGTACGCGCGGGCGGCTTCGGCCAGGCGCGACTGCGCGGCGCGCATGGCGCACGGCCGGCCGGCGGCGGCCAGGAGCCGGGTTCTAAGCACCAATATGATCCTCGGTTCGAGGCCAACCCAGTGGTGGGGTGGGATGGGTGAGTCCCTCACCGGAGAGCGCCGACGACGGTGGCGTGCGGCGGCGCGAGCTTCGGCAGAGTCGCATGGGCGGCGGGGTGGACGAAAAGACGCGCCGACGGTTCCTACACTTTCACGAGGTTAAGCACTAGGCCGGCGTGGAGGATCTCGTCGACGAGGATGTTCGGAGAGGGCTGTCCACGGTGAGCTCCAATGGCACAGCGGCCGGCGACGTGCGGCTTCAAATTTTTCCTGCCCGAAACGCAAGGACGCAGTCCTTTAGCGAGTCTAGGAGGTGAGCAAGGATTCAAGGATGCTCCAGTTCAAAGTAATCGAAGGGAAATGGACCAAGTCTTACGGATTTCGTGGAGGAGAGGCGACGGCCGGTGATGGTCTAATTTTGGGGAAAACTCCAGATTGGCCCGACTCCGGGAAGGAGAAATGCGAAGTGACCGTGGGGAGAGCTCGAGCAGGGGCTGGTGCACCAGTTCGTTGGAGAAAATGACGAGGAAGACGTGCGGTGGTGTCTCTCCACGGTGGCGCTCCGGTCGGGAGAGAGAGAGAGCGCGAGAGAGAAAGAGAAAGAGAGATAGGGAGCGAGGACGACGGCCGAAGGGAGTACTGTGGTGCAGTAACTCGGCCGGGACACGCCCCTTGGCATCGTGGCGACCATGCGCGAGGAGGGCTTGGACGCTCGGCACCTGGATGCCTGGGCCGGCGCCTCGAGATTGGGGAAAGCCCAACAGCGCGGCTGACAGGTGGGACCAGCTCCTTTTTTCATTTTCTCGAATTTTCTCCAAATTACAGTGCGGCTCTGTTTTTAGCCCGAAATGCACACTTCCTGAGCTCTAAAAATCGTGAATTTTTGCAGGATGCTAAAACTTTTATGGAGGAACAACTTTTATTTTGGAGTCAAATTCAAAATCGAAATAGATAAAATGTTATTGAATTTTAAAGACATGCAGCTTTTTGAGTCAAAATAATTTATTTGAGACCTTTAACCTCATATAAACTTTTACAAAAACTTCAAAAAAATCAGGTGGTTATAAGAGCTTTCGGGAGAGAGAGTTTTGTTTCACAAAATTCCATTGAAAATTTTGAACTCACATTTTTTAAATACAACTTAAATTTGAAACTAGCTCGGAAAAAAATTTTGGAGCTCAGATTTTAAGATTTCGAACATAAACAATTTAGCTTATTTAATTTAACACATGAAGTGTTACACTAGCCTCCTCACATACTCACTATATTTATTACCATCGCATCGATGAATAGACGGATAAAATAAATTTTCTATTTTTTTAAATAAAAAGTGAGTCTCACTTATAGACTCACGTATCATTCACTCTATTTACAATCACATTACCTACTTCTGTACTCACTATAACTACTGAGTGTAGGGGCAACCAGACCGAGACAGCGGACAGGCATATTGAACACTGCAGCGACTTTGTCGTGCCCGAATAAGCGAATTTGCTACTAGTCTTCTCACATACTCGGTAATCCACCATCGTCGAATCAATAAATAGATGAATAAAATAAATTCTTTATTTTTAAAAAAATAGTGAGTCCCGTATATAAACTTACGTATTATTTATTCTATTCACAGCCAGGTTACTACTCTCCTCCCTGTAACTTTTACCCCGTGCCCGGTGGCGCTGCACCAGGCCGAGCCCAGTTGCGCGCTCCGTCTGATTTCCGGGGCGCTGGCTACGAACACGGCCACATGTGCTCGTTTGCTTCCTCCGGTAACCAACCCGACGCGTGATGGCTGACGGCACCACCGCTTGGGTTTTGACCCGGCGGTGTCCTGTCTGCTCTGCATGGTCAGTTCCTTCTTGCTCACATCCTGTAGAGTCCGGAAGATCGTCCGCCTCCGCGCTTGGCTGGGTGACGCTGCTGACAGACCTGATGTGTGTTTGTCCTCTGCACATGGAGTTGGCTTCTCCATGGAGAAGTCACCTGATCAACAGACATATGACTACTCCGCTGGTTTGGCCCATGAGTTTTTTCCAAGTTCAGGTCCGGTTTCCCTGCCAATGCTCCGTTCTTCGACAAGTAGTTCATTCAACGTGCGTGTTCCAAGTGATCTCAGTAAGTCGGAGCAGGACAGGAGATGTGTTCTGTTTCTGACCCCAAATGTCCTCTGTTTCTAGCCCCAAGTGATTTCAGCAAGGCGGGGCAGTTCACCTGATCAGCGTTGGTCGCGCCAAGCCTCCACCTGCGTCTCTCTCTGAGAAACAGCGTTCTTGGTTCTTGGATTCGTCAACTAGCTAGCTAGCCATGTTCACCGCTCCAGGCCAGCTGAACTTTTGCGACCAGACGATTCACATCCGCGTCGAAGCAGATAACAAACAGTTGATTGCGTTGCTGTGCAAACCACAAAGAATGATAGAGGGCTGATCTCTTATTACGGGAGATTGGGATTGCGGGTCTCCTCGATGGAGATAGCACATAGCCGCACATAGCCCATTGCTTGGTCGGCCTCAGTTTGCAGTTGGAGGTAGCGTGAGTCGGACCGATTCTTGATACTGATCAGTGGTATATCTAGATCGGGAGGAAAATATTTTTTTTTCTTTCCTGGTGGTTACGTCTTGGTTGGTGCAGTCTTCGGCGAACATTTCGGCTAAGATTGGAAAGAGACACTGGAGTGAGATTCACGCCCGACCACTGCCTGTAAGCATGAAGCCAGAAGGGAGAGTTAAGGGTAGGATGCTGAAACCTTGCAAAATTCATTCAGAACCGCCCCATCGACCTCATGACCTGCACTTAGCACTCTGCAGGTGGCACGTGTTGAAGAATGGAAGCTGCCCTTATCCTTGATTATCTACCCCTCGTACGCGTCGCTGTCCCCGTCGGGATGACGCATTGATCATCGAAGAGAGACAATAGGATAGAGATGCCTAGCACAGACGAATTACAGCGATTATACCATCAACAATTCGTGCGATAACCCTGGGGAGTCGATGCTGGTCCAGAACGTTATCCTACTTACAGGAAAGCTTTCAGCTGCTTGATTGACCGCAACGACGACGGCGAAATACTGAATAGGAAGTTTACACTTCACAGCAAGTGAAGCACCAAGCAGGTGCGGACGGTTTAGTCTCTCTCAGTTGTTGTTGAGTGCCGTTGAAATGTTAGTGCCGGCGCCGCTTCTGGCTCTTCGAAGTTCGAACTGCCATCGGGTGGTGAGCCATCTCCCGAGCCGTTTGTGATGAAAAAGACTCGAAATTTTTGTGATTGTGACGCAGATTTCAGAAGATATCTTGTCCGTAACAGGGTTCTCTAAACTTGACTGCCACTAAGATAAGAGCAAGAAGGAATGTCAACGAATCTGAAAGCTATACTCAACCGAAACACGACCTTGCTAAACAAAACAGAACTGCAATTAAGCGTTAGAGCTAGTTGCAGCACAGGACGTAGCGCCTTATGGACATCTCAACAGCCAAGCTAACTGCATGTGCAGAACGACAGGTAACCTGACCATTGTAACTAATCAAAGTGCTGCAGTGCAGGCGATGTCGACCCGGTGCAAAGTGGGAGCAGCCAGCCAAGCTTTTTACCCACCTGATTGAATCATACTCGTAGAAGTGTACTACTCCTATAAAGTGCTGATCATTCCATGGACGACGGGCAAAGTGGGAGCAGCCAGCCGAGCTTTTTACCCACGCACGATCTGTCATCGGCGCGAGGGCCGTGTTGCCAGTGCACCTGATGAAAGCTCACCAGACGGTCCAGACTGGCTTGCGTAGGGATGTTATCCTCGATGATTGTTAATTAAAGTGACTTTTACGGTTGGTGAAGATGCTGCGTAGTACACTGTTCGCCCGTGCGAGCTGAGACGTTAGGTGCCGATGACAACCTAACATCCAGCAAAAAGGTGAATAAACATGAATAAAATTACATCTATTTTTTAGGCAGTCAAAAAGATGAGAAAAATATGTTGTCCAGAAAGTATGGACATTTGACGAGGTGATGTGTGAACTGGAAATTGGTCACTCGTCCGGCGGTAAAAAGGATTGGCCTACGTGCCCTTTCACTTTCACGTATTAAACTGGTACTTATTATATTTTAATTAATAAATAAATAAAAATTTGATTCGATATAATAAGTCTTCGTTTGGTAGGGCTTTTTTATTGGCTTTTTGATCGGCTTCAACTAAAATTATTTTCTCCTTCTTTTTAGAGAGGAGCTAAAGGTGAAGCCACAAGCCACAAAAAGCTTCTCATTCATGTGACATTTTCCTTTGCTAGCTACTTCTACAAAATAAGAGAGTCCAAAAAAAAACTATTCTATCAAACATTTTTTTAAAGAGTCGAAGCCACAAAAACCTGTTTTTCAAATAAGTGAGAGCCAAAGCCATTTTTGAAAAAGCTAGAACCCTAACAAACAGGTCTAAATATGTAAGTTATCAATTGAATCGGGAAAATCGGTTCCACGGGTTTAACAAAAATTATGAAAACCGTGGAAACCGGTGAAAAGCTCTAAGTATTAGTCACTCGTACTATGTGGAGAGTTTTTCTCTCCGCTCTTTTGAGAAAGAGAGTAACTAATCTCAGCAGAAAATTCCGCTTAGTTCGTTCTTTCCTGCGAAATTGAACTGATTCTTGTGAAATTTTTATAATTTTTTTATGAAATTCCGGGAAGCCATTTTCAAATGCTTTTGAGAGTAACTAATCTCAGCAGAAAATTTAGGGAAGCCATTTTCAAATTCAGAGACGGCATCCAGTGCTAGCAGTCACCTTTGGCTTTGAATGAGGTACGAGTCTCCTACAAGAAACCACTCCTTGTGCCACACAAAGGGAGGGCAAACTCTTCTAGATGCGACAAACTTTTTACGTAGTATTATATCTGTTTCAAAATATAAGTATTTTTAGATTTGAATAAAATCAAATTATTTTAATTTTTACTTAATAATATTTTAAAAAATTAGATAATTTCTAATGTAAAAATATAGTTTTTATAAAAGCTTTTTTTGATAAATTTAAAAAATATCTTTTTTATATGATAAAATATTATTAGTGATCAAAGTAATAAAAGTTTGAATTTAAAAAATGTTTATATTTTGAAACGATGGGAATATCGCTTATGTTATTAGTCAAAACCCATCCGCTTGAAAAATCAAAGAGAGTTCATGATAAACGAACTGCTCCGGCCACCCACCCAAATTCATCCTTTTCTCCAAAATCCCAGCACCATAGTCCACGGGCGCCCGCGATTCATCCATGGGCCCCGCCGTGTGATCGTAAAGCCAGCACCCACCCACCCACCCCCGTATCAACGCTGCGCAGCAAAAAAGGTTATCCTATCTGCCACGCGGGCCCGGTGCCCCGACTGTTCTTTAAAATCCGCTCGCGAAATCGCTCACTTCTCTCTCTGTGCCTGCCATCTGCCCAACTCCCTTCCATAGCCGCCGCCGCCGCCTCGCCCCTCCTCCCGATCTCCCGAGGCAAGCCACGCGGTGACCGCCGCCATGGCGTTCGAGAAGATCAAGGTCGCCAACCCCATCGTCGAGATGGACGGTAAGATCTGACTGCTCGCTGACACTGTTCCGGTCGTACCGTCGCGTCAGTGTCGCTGAGTTTTAAATTTGCAACGGGGTGTGGATGTGGTGTGGCTGCGAGATCTGTGAGATCGAGGTCGAGACGTCGTAGCTACGCGATCGTTTGGTTAGCTCTGCTTTGTTAGGTTACGGATCGTTGGTCGAGTTCGTGTACATAGACTTGTGTGTTTGTGTGTTGCTGCCTCTGCGGTCGAGTGTCCGCAGCGTGAGTTTGCGGGATCGGGGGAAGGGATTTCTTACCTTGTTACAGATCGGATCGAGGCATATAACGAGATTCAGATGTCGCATGCGCGCATCACGTTAATGATCTTTCACGGAAGAAAGGTACAAAGCAATTTAAACGTAACCTACTTAACAGGGCCCAGAAATTCAGAGCAAGTGATGGTTTTAGTTGTTAGCTTTACTGTTGTTTTAACGCTTTCCAGGTGGAACAATTTTGGTTGATGCGTGACTGCTGGATTCTTCCTGCATATTTGCTTTCTCGATCTGCAATTCTAATTGGTGCCATGGTTCATGCTTTGCTTCCAAAAACATCTGCCTTGTGATCCAAATGCTAGCTTCTTTCTGTGTTGAACAAATCCAAACAAGAATAAAGCCTTGTTAGTAATAAATTGTCCGCAGGAAATTTTTGCTGATACCAGTGTTTTTTTTTCGATTTATCTGACATAAGCTCTTTCATGCCTGCTCGATTTTCTAAACAAATAGCACTGATATATCGTGTCATTTTCCCTCTGCAGGTGATGAGATGACCAGGGTCTTCTGGCAGTCTATCAAGGACAAGGTAATTCATGGATCCCTTTGGCCTGATTAGTCTGCGCACATACTCTTCTTTTTATTCTTGAGTATGCTTTCATTAGGCTGGATGCTGATAAATTTGGTTCTTTCAGCTTATCTTCCCATTTCTGGACCTGGACATCAAGTACTATGACTTGGGGATCCTGCACCGTGATGCAACTGATGACAAGGTCACAGTCGAGGCTGCGGAGGCTACTCTCAAGTAAGATAGGAGTATTTTATATACTTGATGGCGCACACGGATAATTCCAATGTCACCATTAATATGGAGTTTGTTGAATGCAAGTTTGCGGCAGCCAAATTTTTTCATCTGTAAACCTGTACGCCGTGCTAGATTTTTAGGAGCTTTATTGAATTTAATTACAATGAAAACTATGTGATGTAGCTTTATTGTGCTATATTGCTTGGATCTGAACGAGTGCTTTGCAGGTACAATGTAGCTATTAAGTGTGCAACTATTACTCCAGGTACATTTAATTGTTAGGCTGATTAAACATGTGCACTTCATATTGTTTAAATACTTCTCTATGATTTAATTTATCTTTCTCTTCTATTTCAACATCATAGATGAAACTCGGGTTAAGGAGTTCAACCTGAAGAGTATGTGGAGGAGTCCAAATGGCACAATTAGGAACATTATTAATGGTACAGTCTGGATCTAATTTTAATGTTATAAATGCACAAAAAATATTGTTCACACTTCTCTTTCCATGTGTTATCTTAAAGCACTGCGTTCTGGTTGTTCACATTTCTGTCTGCTTATTATTTTTAGGTACTGTGTTCAGAGAGCCAATTATATGCAAAAATGTTCCAAGGCTTGTTCCAGGTATTCTTAAGGGAACTATGGTGAATTTAATGTAATTTTTATATTCTATTTTTACTGATAAACTGAGGTATTGATGCACTTTAGGATGGACTAAGCCCATCTGCATTGGAAGGCATGCCTTTGGCGATCAGTACAGAGCAACTGATGCAGTTTTGAAGGGGCCTGGCAAGCTCAAGCTAGTTTTCGGTACGATTGCCTGCATTATATCATTTTAAAATGAATTGCTGGAAAAATGACTGTTGCTTGTCATTGAGGTGACTGATGTGAGCAATATTGGATCTGATTTTCCCCTGTTTTCTTTATTCATTGGTAGAGGGGAAAGAAGAGCAGATTGATCTGGAGGTATTCAACTTCACTGGTGCTGGTGGAGTTGCTTTGTCTATGTACAACACAGATGAGGTTTGCTATTTCCGATTTCTTCTCTGTAGTTACAAATAAGTCTCATTTGAAAGCTTTTCTCTCAGCGTTTTCTTAACTGCTTTCATGCTTTGTTTAGTCAATTAGAGCTTTTGCCGCGGCTTCTATGACAATGGCTTATGAGAAGAAATGGCCGCTATACCTCAGCACCAAAAATACAATCCTGAAGAAATATGATGGCAGGTAGTTTACTGTTGCTTGATGCTATTATCATATCACGTTCTAGTCTCCTAGGCAATAGATCATTACGTAATATCCTCCGAATGTTCAGGTTTAAGGACATCTTCCAGGAGGTTTATGAAGCTGACTGGAAATCAAAATTTGAGGCTGCTGGAATATGGTATGTTTCCAACTTGTGTTTGCTCTAATTCTCTGGAAAATATTCTCACGATGTCATGATATTGACTTTTGGAAGGTATGAGCATCGTCTTATTGATGACATGGTTGCCTATGCTCTCAAGAGTGAGGGAGGCTATGTATGGGCTTGCAAGAATTATGATGGAGATGTGCAGAGTGACTTCTTGGCCCAAGGTCTTAATGCCCTAACTTCTGAATGCTTGAAGGAATATGTTCATACATTCCCTTTGTGTTACAATAGAAGAAAGATTGAATCGCATTCTGATATCCTCTTATCTTCTGATTAATGTGCAGGTTTTGGCTCGTTGGGTTTGATGACGTCGGTATTGGTATGTACTTTATGATTTATTTCATGTAACTGGTGGCTATATTTAGAAATTGTCTTAAGAGTAGTGCCAAAAAATCCCCTAGTGTCATATTTGGATGTCTTCGGAGTATACATGCATAATACCATGATACTGATTTGTTCTGTATGTAGGTGTGCCCTGATGGAAAAACCATCGAAGCTGAAGCTGCCCATGGCACAGTTACCCGCCATTTCCGTGTTCACCAGAAAGGAGGGGAAACCAGCACGAACAGCATTGCTTCTATCTTTGCTTGGACAAGAGGACTTGCACACAGGTATAAGTTCTATTACTTGACAGTGGATGACATTTCATCATTATAGCACTCTGCTGTTTCGCTGAAATGGTGAAATGAAGTGTGTCACCATTGGGGTGATGAATACAATTCTGTACAAGTTCTTAGTGTTGGCTGGTTCACATAGTACCTTTTTTCGTCTATGCACGACAGGGCGAAGCTGGATGACAATGCTAAGCTTCTTGACTTTGCGCAAAAACTTGAGGCTGCCTGTGTTGGAACTGTGGAGTCTGGGAAGATGACAAAAGATCTTGCCCTCCTTGTTCATGGATCCTCCAAGTATGTCATGCTTCTTGATGTTGCCTCACCTACTGCATTATTGATATTTCTTATTGACCGGCTTCCTTTTCTCTTTCACTCTCAAACTTGCAGGGTTACAAGAAGTGATTACCTGAACACTGAAGAGTTCATTGACGCAGTTGCTGCTGAGCTCCAATCCAGACTGGCTGCCAATTAAGCTTGCAAGAAACAACTTAAATGCTTTATCATAAATCACGTTTAGGTTGTTTCAAGCATTGCCATTTGTGCTTCCGTGCTGAAGCGAATGAGCATCAACGCAATTACTGTCAGCGTGAATTAAAGATGCTATATTATCTGGGGCATATCCAAATGAAGGACATAGTGATTGTTCAGTGCAAATAATCATTTCGTATTGCATCAGTTTTGCGTTGCATGTTAAAGTATTACTTTGCGTTATATTTGACATTTTCCTGATTTATATTGGTATTTGTCCTGGATCGCACTTTATCAGAAAAAAAAAGAGGGAAAACCCTGTTGCTCCTAGAGGGTGAAGCATGTCACTAGTACTCCTACGTATCAAGATGGTATTCCAGACATGCATCTGTAGTGGAAATGCATATCCAGAAATACGGAGTACATTTTTTTTTGGCGGTAGTACATAAAAATAAATTAGTAAAATATTTATAATAATAAATTATTTTAATAAAATAAATAATATTTTTCTAAAATTTTTAAATAATTTGAGTGGTAAAACATTGATGTCTAAAAATATGATACTCCTTGTGTTGTTTTAGTTTTTTTAAACATCAATCATTCATCTTATTTAAAAAGTTTAAAAATATTATCTATTTTATTATAAAATAATACATTATTAGAAGTATTTTAAATTTGACTTGTTATTTTTTATATTTTATAATTTTTTAAATAAAATAAATAGTTAAATGTTAATTTTAAAAAGTTAAAAATATCTCTTATTTTGAATCGGAGGAAGTGTTTTAAAACGGGCTGAGTAGCTATTAACTATCTAGTGGTTTGAAAAAAGTACCAAATCGCAATGCGTCCCGATGCCACGACGCGATGCCGCCCGGGCACAAGGTCAAGGTCTACGGTGCGACCTTGTCCGGTGGTGGCACCCTTAGGCGCCAGGAAGGCCGGCCATTGTTTGCATGCAGCGCTACCGCGTTGTGATGCAACAAAACGAAGAGCTTTTGAAATATAGGATTTTCACATGAATTATATTAAAAAAATTTAGAAAAATTAGTTTAATTTTATAAAAAAAAATTGTAAAAAAAAAAGAAATTTTTCTTTGTTCCAAACGAGGCCTGAGGGTCTTGCTCGCTTCGACGGCTCCATAATTTCCAGAAATTTCTATTGACGGCCAGGTACCCCACACCTCGACGTGCCAACTGATTCCATCAGGACACCCATTCTCAATATCCTCTTCTAAACGGTCCTTACCGGATAAGCTTACGAGTTCTTCCGCTCGAGCACGGAGCGCACCCGTAACAAATCAAGTCTGGGAGGTTAGCCGGGCACGCCGACCGCTGTCTCCGACGGCCAGCTGGTGCGTATACGCCGACCTTATCCTGCCGCAGCAGTACGGCGCCTCGGCGGGAAGCTGCACGGCAGCGTACACGAGTCCGCTCGCCACGCCGCGCGCAGGCGCTCCCGCCCATGTGTTCCCTCGACGCCGCTCTCGTCGCGCCACGCTCGCAGGACACACGGTCACGCGTGCACCGGCGCGCCACTCCGCCGCTCTGTTATTTAAACCCCGTCGCCCGTAAAGAAAAAGCAACCTCGAGTGATAGTAGCAAACCCAGGCAGAGGCAAGAGCGAGGCTGAGTCCCAGCATTACAAGCGCACGAAAAAAGCAGAGGATGTCGGGGGCACAGGGCGCGCACCCGGTCGGCCAGACGACGCCGACTACGTACGAGTCGGCGGGCGGCGGGCAGAACCGCACGCGCACGGACCTGCGGTCGCGGGAGGACCAGGGCGGCATCCAGATCGAGAAGGTGCAGGACAAGGTCGACGACGCAGCGGGCCGCGGGGTGGACAGCCGCGCCTTCGGCGCCAAGAAGGAGGAAGGCCGCGACGCCGACGCCGGGGCCACAGGGACCGGCGCGTGATCGTTGCCTCATGGGTCGCGGATTGCTGTGCACCGTACCTTCCCGTATGCTTCTCTAGGTACTGCAGTAGTTTGCAGTGTGCGTGCGTCAGGCTGCCGTTGTAATGAGTGGGGTGTGTATGTGCTTGTGTGCTGTAGTACGTAGGTGGGAGACCGGCAATAACGAGAAACCACTTTTTTAGCTTGCAAATACGTCCGGGCCTGTACTATTTTCATGCTTGGGATGCTTTGGTGTTGCTCTATCACTATGGGATGATGGCTTTTTGCCTTCTTCACCTGAAGAAGATGAGAAGTAACTATTGAGTTGTATGTATTTTTATTTTAAAAGTTTAATCTGACGAGGAAAAGTAACAATTTTTTATGTGTAGTTTTTTTTAATGTAAATATAAAATAAAAGTAAGCTATAGTTTATTTTAATAAATCGTGTAAGTAGAATTTGATTTGAATTTAGTGAAATAAAAGTAAATTATAATTTATTTTAATAAATTGTGTCAGTTAAAATTTGAATTTGAGACTTTTGTCTTTAATATTATATTAAAAAAATATTATATTAAATTGTATATATCAATTAGTTGATTAAAAAATTTAAGCTGATATAAAGGCTATAGATGTTTCCATCTCTCCCCAAATCGGCTCATCATATCTCGGCATGTAACTTTTGATGAGTCCTAATTTCTTTTTTCTGAGGTCTCCTCCTCGTTTTCATCCAACTTTGATTTTTTATGATGGTAACCCTATTGCACCTATTAGTCGTGTTCGTGTTTCAGGTACATAGCCCCTCTGCCCCTGTTGCCTCGTCGCAGCAGGTTGTTGCCAGAGGGGATCGGCAGGAGGAGCTGCGCGCTCACCAGAGCACCGCTGCCCCCGTTGGTTCACTGCCACGGGACGTTGCCAGCGGTGCAGCCGTGCCAGCCGCAGCAAGGATGCTGCCTACGCTTGGGCTCCTAGTGCCACGCAAGATCCTTCACGGTGCGTTCCAAACGCGGGTTCCGCACTTGACGTTGTCGCTCACTCACCGCCTCCCAATGCTGGGTCCGTTTCTCCAACCCAAACTGAACACAGCATGGTGACGCGCGGCAAGCGAGGATTTCGACAACCGAAGGTTCAGAGGGACCTTCATGCGGCGCCACTCTCTCCAGTACCCAAGACCAGAAAGTTGCTTAAAGAGGGATGGATAGGTAATGACTTAAAAATAGATATTTAAAAATAAATTGATCAGTAAAACAGAAAGTGAATTAGTTTGATAAGTCGGACTTGTTCGTTGACGAACAAGTTCGATATTTACGGATAAGTTTGTTAATCGTAGCGAAAAATAGATCAAACACAAATCTAAAAAGAAACAAGAGATACGAGATTTTTTGATCGAAGTTCAGTTTCACACAGAACCCTACCATTTTGTTAAGGAGTTCACAAAAGATCGAGTTGCATTCAACCTTAAATCTCTTTAAGTGACTATAAAAATCAACTTAGTTTTTACTTAAATTAAAAAAGGGATGATACAAACCTTTCGGGTCTCACCATAATGGTTTTGATGAATTTCGAGTGACAACTAGCCGTTCTAGAAGATAAATTTACAAGAGTAATAGGCTCTATAAGTTTTGTAATGAAAAAATCAAGTGCTCCAATCAAATCGAGAATGAAAGAACACAATCTACTCTTTCTTCAATCAAAACCCTAAAGGATTATATGAAGAACTAGTGGAAGAGGAAACGTAAATCTCAGAGGGTCTCACGATATGATTTGAAAGAATGTGAAAGCTTTTGGTAACTCTAATACGTGTGTAGAAGAGGATTATATATATAAATCAATCAAGTATGACCTTTCAAAAATATTAGGAGCAGACTAGTTCGAAGGTTCGCACAAATCCAGACATCGGGCTCAATAGTAACATAGTTCTCTCTCTGAAGTTCGCAGAGAGCACGGATAAGTCTGCTAGCGGACTAGTTCGGCCTAGCGGATAAATCTAATCAGGCCGCGGTGTAACCGCTCTGGAGTCTACCCGCTCAGCGGACAAGTCCAAAAAGTAACGGAGTGCTCCTTCTTTGAAGTCCGCATGCTTTAACGGATAAGTCCGGACCCAGACTAGTCTGAAGGGGCGGACTAGTCCGGCTCTATCCAAGGAGACAACTCTTTAAAGTTCGCAGCTTGGCCCAGACATGTTCGGAACATGCCGGACAAGTCCAGACACCCGAATAAGTTTGGAGTGAGCTGCGTGCTCCCTCTCTGGAGTCCCGCTACTGGACAGACAAATTCGGGGAACCGAACAAGTCCGAAGCCAGTAATCAAACTAAGACTATTAAGATAAGGATAGAATGAAAAAGTTTGAGCACTTAACTATTTTTATGACAGAAAATGCCGAACCCTCTTAATAGTACGGTGGTTTTATGACTTAAAAAAATATAAACTCTATAACCACTCGAGCCAAGGAGCCGCAACTTTTTTCAGTTTTGGGAGTCGATAAATGTTCATAGACTTAGTTTCTGCACACATACTCACAAAATACCATCAAATACTTTTATTATTTGTTATAATTCATCTCAAAATCTACACAAGAGATCCTAGATGCATTTTTCTATCATGATGCCCCGGCTGATCCTAACTGGTGAGATGCAATGAATGAAAAATATTCCGCTTTGCTAGCTAATAACACATGGGACTTGGTGCCTCGTCTGCTTGGTGCAAATGTTGTTACGGGCAAATGGGTCTACCGACACAAATTCCGTCCTGATGGCTCTTTGGAGAGGTAAAAGGCACGTTGGGTACTTCGTGGTTTCACACAGCGACTCGGGGTTGATTTTGATGAGACTTTTAGTCCTGTTGTTAAACCGGCTACCATTCGGACAATTCTCACAGTTGCCTTCTCTCATGATTGGTCTATTCACCAGCTAGACATGAAGAATGCATTTTTGCATGACACTCTTGACGAGATAGTTTATTGTGCGCAACCTTCTGGATTTGTTGACAGCCCCCACCCGAATTTTGTTTTTGGTCTCAACAAGTCCCTATATAGTTTGAAGCAAGCCCCCTGTGCATGGTACAGTCGCTTTGCCACTTATATTCTCTCTTTTAGATTTGTCAGTGCTCGGTCCGACAGTTCATTGTTCATTTATCGGCAAGGTGCCGACACGGTCTACTTGTTTCTCTATGTGGATGATATTGTGTTGACAGCCTCATCAGATGCACTTCTTTGTCGGGTCATTAACAGCACTACAGCAGACATTCTCTATGAAGGATCTTGACACCCTCCATCATTTTTTGGGGCTTTCTGTGGCTCGTGCAGCTCGTGTTTTCTTTCTCTCACAGCGGCAGTATATTTTTGAGATTCTTAATATGCCGGTATGTCTGATTGCAAACCATATTTTACACTAGTGGATACTTCTGCTAAGCTGTCTGCCACAGCTGGGCCCCCTATTTTCGACCCGACTCACTATCGTGGACTTCCTGAATCACTGCAATATCTCATCTTCACTCGTCCAGATATTGTTTGTACTGTTCAACAGGTGTGCCTCCATGTGCATAATCTCTAGGGAGCCCCATTATGCCTTGATTAAGCGAATTCTTCGCTACTTGCATGGTACTCTGGACCACGGATTGCATCGCCGGTGCACAGATGTCTCCAGCCTAGTAGCCTACTCAGACGCGGACTGGGCAGGTTGCCCCGACACTCGTCGCTCTGCCTCCGAGTATGATGTCTTCCTTGGAGATAATCTCATTTTTTGGTTGTCCAAGCGGCAACCCACTGTGTTGCGCTCTAGCGCTGAGGCTGATTACCGTGCAGTTGCCAATGCTATGGCTGAAACCTCTTGGATCCGTCAGTTGCTTTTGGAACTGCACATTGTAGCGTACCACGCTTGTCTATTGTGATAATATAAGCGCAGTGTATCTCTCAACGAACCCAGTACAGCACTAACGCACCAAACACATCGAGATAGATCTTTATTTTGTTCGTGAACGGTTTCTGCTGGTGTCGTCAGAGTTCTACATGTTCCTACATCATCTCAGTGTCCTAATATCTTCACAAAAGGTCTCTCGACGCCGGTCTTCGTTGAGTTCCGGTCCAGTCTAAATGTTCAGCTCGTTCCTTTATCACCGAACATCTGTTTCCATGATCCATTTGACACGGAAGGGAGCTTCGTCTATATATGTACATCTGATTCTTGATTAATGGATTAATTTGATTAATCTACCAACGAATTCATTTGTCTATCATGGTATCACGAGGGTTCGATTCTTATCTACGCTTCGGCAACAACTAAACTGCGCTGTCGTTCATGGCGACCCCATCCGACGATGCTGCCGACACGGCTGCCCGCCTCAAGCTGGAACGCCGTGTCGCCGCCTTCACCCCGGCTGAGCGCCAAGAGGCAGCTCGCCAAGTGGCTGCGCGCCTTGAGGCCGAGCGACTGGAGGCCGCCCGCTTAGAAGAGGAGCGTCGCGGATGACCGCGCCCTGGCGAGCGCCGGCGATATCGCCACATCTACCGTCGCTCTCCATGCACAGGCAGCAGGAATCCTCAACATCAAGGCCCTTGTACTGGTCATCCTTGACCTCACGTCGCCACACTTCAACCGTTGGCGTGGTCTTTTCCTCAACACCCTCGAGCGATATGCGCTTGCTGACCACGTCCTCTCCAACGACGATCGCTCCGAAGATGTCGCTTGAAAGCGCATGGACTACACCGTCCTCTCGTGGCTCTACGGGACGATCACTCTTGAGCTTCTTGAGGTTGCGATGAACCGCGAGGAAGGACCACCGATGGCTTGCATCGTTTGGCTGGGCCTCGAGCAGCAATTCATCGGGAACAAGGAGACCTGGGCTCTTATTCTCGATGCTGAGTTTCGCACTTTCTGTCAAGGTGATTTATCAATCGAGGACTACTGTCGTCGTCTCAAGGCCATGGCTGATCAACTCGCGGATCTGGGAGAACCCGTTCATGATCGTACTCTCGTACTCAACATGCCGCGCGGTCTCAACGATCGGTTCGCCTATATGGCGGCACTGATCTCACGCCAACGACCGTTCCCATCCTTCATTGAAGTGCGCTCCGACTTGCGCCTCACTGAGATCACCATGCTGGCCAAGCGTAGCTCTCCAGTGCAAGCTCTGGCCGCCTCGACCCCATGCGCTCCTGTACCTACGCCATCCAACAGTAATCGGTCGAGGGATAAACTCTATCTGAACCCGGCAAGATTTAACCTTCTTACTCTTTTCGTGGTGCTTCCAGCGTGTGTGTCGTGCCGTTTGCCGTTTGCTCGTGATCAAGGAAACAGAAGCAGATGTGCAATATTATAATCATTAACCCTCTTAAAATCTCGTTTGAGACGCAGAAATTTTATAAAAATTTCACAAAAAATAATTCAATTTCACAAAAAAAAAAATCAGAAAAATCAAAAAAAAATTCCTCAGTTCCAAACCGGACCTAAATATTGGAGTCCGTGGTGAAGGGGCCACCCCTCCCACGCGCTGACAGGTGGACCCGCACCACACGCTGTATCGCTTCGCCCCGCCCGCCCCCTGAGGTCCACGCCCCGTGCTGTCGCGCCGGCTCCGCGACCTCGACCCGCCCCGTCACACTCGCGCTCCTCACCTCCCGCGCCGGACCCTCTGGCCACTGCACCGTCGCCGCCAGGGGCACTGGCAGAGCCCTCCTCGCCGCCGGCCCGGCGCCATCCTCCATCGCGCGGCCATCACCTCCAACATCGTCGCCGCAGCAGGTCGCGACTCCCGTGAGCACCCGCGAGGCGAGCGCACGACAGCCGTCGAGTGCTTCGAGCTGCAAGTCCGCGAGCCCTCCAGGCTTAGATCTGCGACGACGCCTTCCACCAGGCGCGAGCGGTGAGGTCCCTCATGCAGTCCTGCCCGTACTTCGTCCGTGCTGCTCTCCCAGACTCGACAGGGAATTTTTCAAAGAATGGAGCTCGCTGAATGTGCTGTTACTGTATCTTTTTTTATGCACAAGAGCTTTGTTCGATCTGGACAAGCAGCAAATGGCCTGCTGCGTTTTTCTAATTGATCTAAATCATTTGCTCTGAAATTTTTTGTGATTTTTTAGTTTAATTTTTTTATTTAATTTATTCATGTTATGATCGTAGTTCTGCATCTTGTTAGACTTCGTTTGGAACGATTTTTCTTTTAAATTAAATTAATTCTTGTGTTGCAAATAATCTCAGTGCCCGCGCCTTAGGCGTGATCGTGTACGGGCTCATGGCGGCTTCAGATAACTAGACCAGTACGGCACCCCGCCGCCTCGGTTGTTCGTCCAGCCGTCGCGGTCGAGGGACTCGACCCCGACCAACCTCGGGATGAGCCCACGGTCTTCGAGCTCGCCGTGGACGCCGACACGCGAGCATACGGAGGCGGCACCTCCATGCCTAGGTTCAGGAGGATGCGCAGTAGCATTAGCCCCGACAAACTTTTCAGCCTACTGCCCTTCCATGTTTTAGTTACTGTAGCAATAACGAAACTTCATACTTAAGTTGATCAAACTTGGAAAGGTTTTTTAAGTAAAGAATGAATTAACATAATACATCAGCTATATGTGATCATATGATACCAGCCATGAGCAGATGCATACCGCGCCTGTGAGAGCAGCTCTAACAACTTGACCTGATGCATATACACCAAACCTACTTGAGCATGAATGAACCGAACCACCACAAGCTAGCCCCACTTCGGTAATAGTTCAATGTGAATTCACCACATGTGTTCTAATTTTAAGACTCAAATTTTCATACCAGGTCAAAGGATTCTACTCAACGATTTACAGAGGTCCTTCCGCACCTTTTCCTCATCAATTTTTCCTACAATAAATAAATAGACCCTAAAATACACGAGAACAGTTATGATTCTGCTTTCGTTTCACTAGTCACGCCTATGCTCCCCACAGCTAACAGATGTCATCGACAGAGTCATCATGGACAATTTAACATCATCTGCCAAAATATTTTGAAGAATAACCTTCATATATGCGAGTTTTCTTCATTCTTTCAGGCTCTGTAAATAGAGAAGCATGAATCAAAGAAGAGTTGAAATATGCACGAATGCTACCAAGTTGCACAAAGTACAAACCAGTCTTTTCAAAGATGCACCATGTACTAACTTCTTCAGCTTCTCCGCATCAGATTTTGCTCGGCCCAAAGCCTATTACGCCATGTCAAGCAGGTCAGGAAAACAGTGTGTCCAAATAAACAACATGGCGCTGCATCAATCGTTATAGTTCAATTGGTTATTTCAAGTTTTTCCTTTCCTAGTTGTTTTGTTTCGTAATTATAACTTATAAGAACCCACCCATTGGAGACACCATTTCTGCAAGTGGGGACTTGATTTGGCTAGATCAAGAAAAACTGAAGTCAAATTAACCCAAGCCTTCTCGCCCCTCCATTTTTTGACTAGCCACCATCAGGCCCCATGTAGTATGTACGGTGATGTAATTTATGAACTTTTCTAAAATGCCCTTTTTTATGGGGTATTTCATGTTCAATGATATAAAACTGACACCTCTTTATCGACACTAAACCTAAAAGGGCACTGGAAACTTGTAAATGAAGATAGAAAAAAAGGTTTGCTAGGTCTATGGAATGTAGTGATTCAGTATAAGCATGATGAATCCACCTGGATCAGTGACTCCACCCTACGCCTCATCCTTGTGTGCATGAATCCTTCAGAACACTGGTAACACAAGAAAGGAAACCATCAGCAGATAATGTAAAGCTGTAAACTAAAAATCATAAATTTCCTAGGGACTAATTGTTACTATATATTCATGAGCAGAAAATTACTTCAGAAAGGTGTGCAATTTATATTTATATATATAAATAGCAAGTGTTTCCTTGACACTGGAAGCAGCATATGCTCATGCTCATCTGAGTCATAATGCAAGATAGGGTCAAAAAAATTAACTAAAGACTACTACTACTTGATTTGCAAAAATAATGTAAAAACAACTAAATAACTGAATAGACAACCATCCTTGATTCTTTATGTCCTAGAAACGCCTAATTTAAGCTCATGAGATATATATTTTGCAAATGCTTGGTTGCATTAGCCCAATATACATGACCGAGATGAGCACTAGCAAACCACAATCAATTATCCAATATTCACAAGACCGTACTATTCAAATGTTGAAAAATGCAGATTGTTGTACATGAGTTGCAGTAATGGGCAAGGTTGCATGACCACTCAACCCTGCTAGTTATAAATAGGGGATCGGTGAAGAAGCTTTATTTGGCTAATGCAGGCATTAGCTGCTCTAATATAAGGTCGAGGTGAAAACTTGCTACATGTGAAAGTATCCTGTCACTACCACTCTAACAGGGGTTCCAGACTGTTTTCCCAGTCCCTTAGAAATAGCCAGAAAACTTTCTGCTCCTTTTGATATGAAAATCTCAAGGGCCGTGTGTTTCATTGTGTCAATTTGACATACAAAAGAGTACCATAGCCATTTTGATTAAAATATCCACAACGGCTGTGTTCAATGGGACTTAATCAGTTTTTAGGTTCCTGTCAGTCAAACCAGCGTTCATATAAAATGCGTAAATTATCTACTAGACTACCACTAGTTGACGCAGGCAAACTGGTGAAGTAAACCACGAAATTTGTATTAATTTTTTACCAAACCAGCTAGAAAGGTTCATACCTTTACATGATAGCTAACATAAGCATGGAACGTTAACAAACTCCAAACTGTTTTATCTAGCTTTTTACCCTCAACATGGCGAGGGAAAATAACTGCGTGAATGAAAAGCCTGTGAGCCAAATGAATATCATGGAGTAAAATGAGATACTAGGAAAAACTGCATATTACCAAAAGTAACAAAGCCAGCATTTGCATTCAATGCATCAACAGGTACCCCTTTTAACTCAAGAGGAGGTGCTGGAGACCACATACATGAAGGAGCATTATTAAGCGCAGCTGTTCGTCTGGCCTCCACAAATTCCTAAGTTCAACCATAAAAGAAAAAAGAGTAAAAAAATATTCCCATCAAACCATGTCATACAGGCTTTTGCTAGATAGTTTAACAAAAATGTAAGTTGAAATAGAGCTAAGAGAACTCTAATGAAGATGCTAGAATAATCTTTACTCCATCGTATATGGTCTGAATATTGAATAGAGGCAAAACATAAAAGGTCGGGAAAAAAACAACAGGCCGGGGAGCTGGTAAAAAGATATATGGGGAAGAATCCAAAGTACCTGCAGGAAGGAAGTTGCTAAAACAATATCAATGGAGTCCTGGAATCTCATTGGGTAAACCACTGTGACTTTATCTGCCTAAAGAGACAATAATTAACCTGTCTGATGCCATAATAGATAAAAGCAGCAGGAAATTTAAAACTGACAGTAAACAGTGTTATAAATCTCCTGTCCATATATAAAGCAGCCTTATACACAAATAACGCTCGTACATGACGCGTCATGTGCACATTTATGGTACACAATTGTCATTAAGTTATACCTGAGCAGCAATGAAAAAGGATTCGTTAGGACGGTGAACAAGAGCAACAAGCTTGTCAACATTAGGAGCTACTGTCTTTGAGGCTAGATGCTTCAGCAGAAGCTTCAGTGGTGCACCCAGCACAACCTCCCTAACAGATGCAATTTGCGTCAAGAGAGCATTCCTCTGCTCTGGAACATAACAAAGAAATAGAGATCAGTGTTACAATTACAGAGGAGAAAAGAATAGGACTAACTAGAAAAAAATAAGATCACTTGTCAGCAGGTAGATATCAAGGCTTGGACAGGCTTATCATAAATGAATAATGAATAGAACAAGCATTCTGATGCTAAATTTAGATAAATAAATGAAAGGGTCTGAAGTAAATTTGTGAAATGTGACGGAAGAAATGAGAAACATGTGAAATCTTTGGATATCATTAGCAAAAGGCTGTGCGATTGTCTAGAGAAACTATAAGGCAAATTCTATGGTAGACCCAAATGAACGTCAGCCGTCCATTTACACGGATCTCGAGAAGGAAATAGTTCTTTTACCTCCTAGGAAGTAAAAGCACTAAAATAATTAATAATTATTATAGTATTTAAATTGGAATGGAATCAACAAGTTATGGAAAGTTGCATGTGTTGCATATTAGGTAAGTAATTGTTTTGGAAATAAACGCCATCATCGGGAAGGAAATTGCTTCATGGAAGGAAATTTCGCCGGCGATATCCCATGGACTATTTTTTTTCCTTCCAAAATTCAACGGTTCATATCGATTCGGGGTTTCATCTCCTAGGAGGTGAAAGAAGAGATGGTTTACCTTAGCGGAACTCAACTATAAATTTTCAAAAGTGCAATCCCAATTTTTAGTCCCCAATATTTACAAAACACTAAATAGTTTAGAGTACAGTTTTACAAACTCTATGGCGCAAACAGGAATAACAAATGAATAAAGAAACTTAATATCAATAAAATCAAATTTAAGCAACAAATGCAACGTTGCAAACAAATTTACTCTGATCAAGTATTATAGTCAATGCCCTTGATGCAATAATTTAGTATATACAAACAAAATGCCAAAAAAAAATTAGGACACTTTTGGTTCCCTTTTTCTCACAAAGCTAACGGTTCACTTGATCTAGTTAAAACACAGTTAAGGCAGCCAAGTCCTAGGCATCATGCAGATGAATATATTAAATTTGAACTACTGAAAACAAATGAAACACTGATCAAAGATATCTTGAGATATAAAGGAGCCTGAGTCGTTTCAGTCATGTACTTGGACCAGACAACCATGACCTAGGACATGTCACACCGCTAAATTCATTGCATGTGAGACATCAAAAGATGCACAAAGTCATCAGTCAATTTGACCTTCTAGCACAACAAGACAATTATAACCTTGGGAAGGGAACTCTAGAACCTTCATCTGGAGGAAGCTTTGTCAAGTTTATCTTCATTGTGAGATCAAAGCCATCCTTTGGAGGATCAAGAATTTGCACGACTGGCCCATATGCTGCCTTTATAGCCTCAATTGCACCAAGGGGAAGCCCATCATAGAGAATAGCCTCAGGAGATGGGTTTGGCAATGCCACTGATAGAACCAAAACCTTAGGATTCCTCATTGAAAACTGCAAGCAAAGTTTCAACTCATTAGAATAATGGTATTGGATGTGAGATAATTTATCCTAGTCGAATGAGTACACAACCATGTCCATATTCATTTCAGTCAATGAATGAAAATAAGGACAACATTTCAAGGTCCCAAAAGAAGAACACTTATACATTGGCAGAAATGTGGATTCCTTCCAAAAGAAGAGCTCTCAAACATTATAGTGGAGATAAATTGAATGTAATAACCTTGCTCATCCGGTTGCTATCGTTGTTCCTAGCGTGTGTGTGTTCTGTTATCTGTAACTGTGGAGCACCTAAGGAAACCCTGAAAATCGGTTTACACACTTGTACTCTATTCTTCTTAATGAAATGATACATAGTTCTCCTGCGCGTTTGAGGGAAAAAAAATGAATGCAATAAAAACTTTCTAAAAACAGAACAACACAACATATGAATATAATCATACTCTCAGCTGACAGTTGCGGTGTGCTTGAAGACCTACGTATCCAAACTTGTCGTACTATGGCACACCAAAGAATCTTAATTCCACCATTTTGAGTTTAATACCACTTCAATGTATAGTTTTAACCTTGCAATTACTCAAGTGTATGAAAAGAACAAAAGAGTACTATGACATTTCTTAGTAAAAAAGTGAAAAAGATTTACCAAATGAAATGCACCAGAGTGGGAAGAATAGGTTCAATAATGAAGCACTATTTTGTGTTCTGCAGGATTAAGAATTAAGACTGACCGAAGTAGTAATAAATACCTAGCCACCTAAAGAGCAAGTGTCTGGTTCGTGCCTAAACCGAAATCCCCAGAAGTTGCTAGACCCACGAGCTTGACATGTATTCGGATGGTTGCCACAATTTAGATAAGCCCATGCGACCATGTTCATATTCACGACCAATTTAGATAAGCCATATTGAGCACAAAACACACAATCCTGCTCCCTTAAGAAGAGGGCAATCACCTGGATATGATACCGCACATCGTCGAATTCCACCGTGTGGCAGTCGATGTCCACGCCCTTCTCGCCGCTGCACAGCACCAACAAACACCGCATGAAATGAAACGGAGGAGGCCAACAAACCTAGCAGCACCATCGTGTCCCGTCCTCTACGAAAACAAGGGCAGCAGCGAGAGGACGAACCTGAGTACGCAGTCCTGCAGGATCTGGAGCAGGAACCTGGACGGGGACTGGAGGAGTATCATCTTCGGTTCCCCTTCTCTGCTCGCCTCCCACGGACCAGCCTCGAGCCTCACACCCTGCTCGAATCGAAGGTGGAGGTGCGAAGAAGAGCGGGGCGTGCCGGGGTGGAGCCTCTAGAAGCTGTGTGGCGCGAGGCCGCGAGATCTGGACCTCGTTCGAACGGGGAGGCGATTAGGAAGGCACGGGCAAAGTGGACGGAAGAGTGGAGGAGTGGAAACGTGAAGGTGGAGAAGTTGAAGGGTGCATTTGTAAGATGTCATATACCGATCATCTTATCCCTCCTATACAGATTCGATTGCTGTGTTATTTAAACATTGTTTTATGCGGAAGTTACCAGTAATTCAGAGGAAAACAGCGCATAAAATACACGGACTCGGTCCTCCTTCCCATTTCGGTCTTCCCATTGGAAGCAGCTGAGAGTACTATCCGGCACTATTTGTTGTTAACCTGTACTCTCTCTGTCCTGTTTTTTAAGCTGTTTTTTTTACAGAACTTAAGAAAAGTAGTGTTAAAAAAATAAAAAAGATAAAATATTTTAAAAATGAGAAAGATAGAGTATTTTAAAAATGAAGAGGAGAATAGCGTGAAGATATATTAAAAAGAGAAAAAAAATATCTTAAAAAATAAAAATAATTTATAATTTAAAAAAACTTGATAAGTCTATAATGATTTATAATTTAAGATGGAGTGAGTAAACCTTAAATTCATGTGTGTTCTATGTGTTAGTGACAGTACAGCAGTGGACAATGCGGCAGAGGATTCGGTTGCTTGCACTTTATCTACTACTAAGATTCGATTTGAATCGTGTGTCTTACATTGGTTGTTTATAAGAATAAAGAGTGGTTGTTATGTGCGCTTACTGTGGTTATTATACCAAATTTAGGTACTGCGTTTGTAAGATATTTAATGCCTTTAGTGACATCTTAATCCCTATTCAATCTTGGAGGGAAGCATTCTATGTAAAATTAGGTGTGCCTTTGAAGATTTTATTTATTTCTTAATTTTCCATAACTGCAAAATTCAGGTCTTAAGTTTTGTTGTCTAGAAATCTGTAGATTGTACCATGTGGTGCAAGAAAATCTGTAGAATTGATAAAAAAAAATTTTCAAATTTTTATACTCCAGTGTCTGAGTGCTTCTCTTTTACTTTGGACTGTAAATTCTGTTTTGTAACCACTTTATAAATTGTGTTAGTGAACAGAGCTTCACTGTTCAAATTGCTTTTCAGGCAGCTAACACTTTATCACATTGAGCAGGTTTATTTTCTGGATGGAGAAGCGATTTTGTAGAGTAGCTTGTGCTACTTAGCTTGGTTTACCTGAAGACAGCAAAGCGAGGTTCTGAAGGTTTTCCATTATGTATCGATTTTCAGTTCACACTCTCAAGTATTTTTATTCCAAAACGCTATATATGGCTTTGTGTAAAAAACATTGGCACCAAAATATGTGAGAATTTTTAATTCTTACCACCAAATACATTAGCCTTTTAATCTTTACCACTCAATTCGTAAACTTTTCAATTTTTACCACGAAATATATTTTTCACTTCAAAACATACCATTTCTTTGAAATTTTAACATTTTTATTATTTATAATATGTTATTATACTGTGTAATAATGCATTATATTTATTATATTATGTTTATTATACTATTAGCATCACTTAAGCTCAAATTTTGTTTATTTTAACACAATATAAAACAGTGAAAATAATTAAAATTTTGAAAAAATGATATATTTTGAAGTAAAAACATATTTAGTGGTAAGAATTGAAAAGCTTACGAATTGAGTGGTAAATATTGCTAACGTATTTAGTGATAAGAATTGAAAATTCTCAAATATGTCCTGAACAATGAAAAATATCCTTTTCATAGTATCTGTTATTTGTATCCTGTATGACCATTATACTTAATTAATCTTGGTGATGCTCTATTCATATGAAACAGAATAGCTAGCCTTGGTGGATGTTTTACTTACATATCCCCAATTCTGGAGCCAAGAATTTAAGTACTTCAAGTAAACATTGGGAAAACAGTGGATATCACTGTGCTCACCAACAGGCAGGGCAACGCATTAATCAACTTTAAAACTTTGCTTACATTTTGATATAGAAATCAGAGTAACTTTTCATCTGAATGAGAAGGGTAGTAGTATTTTTCATGATGAAGTGATCATGGCCAATCGTTTGTATATTTGGGTCCCTGGATGAGTTCATCCATTAATGTACAAATAGTTGAGATTCCAGACTCTACTAAAGCTACCAAGACACTTCCAGCCTTAAATAAGTCCTCAGGACATAGAAGAAAAAATCACACTAAACCACCCTACATAGCTAACTTGCTTCGACGGACCGGAGGATGTTCCTCTTTAAAATGTCGGTACCGTGTGCCGCTGGAGCTGGAGCTTGCGAGTCAGCCTTCTCAATTGATCAGAGGCAAATGCAGACCAAGAAAATAAAGAAAAAAAGAAAAAACAAAGATGAAAAAGGGAACAAACAAAACCGTAGAACAAATACTTTCAATCATGGCCTCGTTTAGCATTATGCTTTTAGATGGGAATTCCGTTCCCATTTGCATAGTACCCATTATTTACCAAGCTGTTTAATGATTTCTTCAAATGACCATTTGGGTATGGTTTCAGTTTCGGCAAAACTTTACCGTCAGGGCAAGCTTTTGCTGGCTTCGGATTCAGCACCTTGCAAATGCCCGGCAAAGATTCTAGCTGTCCAGATGCCGCTGCTATTAGTCCTGTCAACAGAGGCATCGTTGATTCAAACTGACAATACTCAGAGAATGCAATTTTAATAAAAAATTCGACAAAAAATACATTTTCTGGGATATAAAAACAAAACTGATATTTATATATTGAATTGCATTACCTAGGAATAGAGGAGATGGATTTCCTGGTCTCGACTTAAATTCAGGATGGAATTGTGCACCGACAAAAAACTTGTGGGAGGGTAGTTCAATGATCTGCATCCAATAGAGAGCATCATTCATTAGGTGACAGAGAAAGTTCCACATTAATTTCTCAGCAGCTGATACGTCAACAACAGCCAAGAACAGAAAATCGACTCTACCTCCATGCGACTTCCACTTTCATCCTTGCCAACAAATGAAAGCCCGGCCCTCTCAAAGTCTGACACCATTTCAGGGTTCACCTGGGTGAAAAATCATCATTTTACATGAGAAGGAAGAAACATACTTGATCCAGTTTGGCTATCAGACAACAGAGTAAGGCTAACCTCATATCTGTGACGATGTCGCTCGTCTATATAGCGAGCATTGCCGTACCTATCATAAGTTTACAACAATTATATTCCAGCATGTAAATGGGAATGACATCAAGTATACCATTATACACAAGACAAAGGGATATGTGAGCCTGTGTTTTCTTACAGCTTTGCAGATTTACAGTTATTATCTTGGAAATATGTTCTCCTTGATCCAAGCCTCATTGTCGCCCCCATATGGGTTTTTGAGCCCTGTGGCAGTATTATCCAAGTATACAGATTTAAGTGGATGCTTAGAGAATTAACATGTGTGACAGTGGGCATAACCTACCTCTGGCATAAAAATGACGCATGGTGATGTGGTAGCTGGATCAAATTCTGTGCTGTTTGCACCATGTAGTTTCATGACTGAACGAGCAAACTCAATCACTGCAATTTGCATCCCCAGGCAAATCCCAAGGTAAGGAATGTTGTTTTCTCGTGCGTATTTTGCAGCAAGAATTTTGCCCTGAACACCCCTATCCCCAAAGCCTCCAGGAACGAGGATACCATCTGCAGCCTGGGTTCGGAATTTCAGACAAATGTTTGCTCAGAAGTATAGAAATTTCGAGCATTGTACCAGAATTTGAGCGTGCTTACCTTCAGAAGTTTCCATGCTTTTTTATGTGTTTCAGGGCTCTACACAAAAGAAGCATCTCAAAAGGATCAGCAAAAGTTCAATTAAGGAATAAAATTGACTTGATGTCAAAAGTAAACTGACCTCTTTAGCTGCCGAATCTTCAAGATCACAGGAAGGAACCCAGTCCACTACAAGCTTTCTTTCCATAGAAACTGATGCATGGCAAAGAGCCTGAAATAAGGCCAAATTCAACAAATTAGTCAACAAGAAGAGTAATATGGTCAGGGCAGGATTGTTTTGGCAGCAAGAAAGAGTAACAGCAGCGCAATTAGAACAAAAATGTACAGCTACAATGTAAACAAACTTTTTTTAAGAAAAAACAATGGCACTGAAGAAAACTATTCAAGCTGGTCCAATCTTTTCTGATAAATACAATGTGGTTGCATCTATGATGTATGCAACATGTTTACAGTTATAAGGTAGTAGTTCCATTTTAACGTTGTTGCATGTCTCACTCAGTTGATCTGCCAGTGCTCATGCCTTTCTTTTCCTCCAACAAAAGAGGGTAATTGTCATATTGAACAATAGTATAAACTTAGAATAACTTGACATTTTAGTTTACTACTATGTTTCCAGCGGTTTATAATTAAATTTGGAGTTATATCTACCAAGATGCAAATTTTAATGCAACTATGCAAGGACAGGTATACAACTGAACTTAGGGAATCTCACCTTTAGAACTGAAAGGTAGGAATCTGACAGGCCTGTATATTTACCAACCATGGCGATATTGACCTGAAAGGTTGATTGTGCAATGGTGCTCGATTTAGATTGGGAAACATAAGTGATAATTTCAAGCAAAATAGAACGAATAATGACTGATGAATCCTACTGGAGTCTTCAGGTTATCAAACTTGGTGGCTCTCTTGGTCCACTCTGTCAACTCTGGTTCCCGTGGAACTTTTCCTGCACTGCATAAATTATCAGAAGATGAACATATTAGTGTTGCCCCTTCAAAATGCAAGCTGAATAAAATTACAGTGATCATGCAAAAATACATACTACTGCAGGTCTAAAACTTTCAGAATAGCTTCATGGGCCTTCTGGTCCTATAAAAAATTACATTGTAGATGGTTAAACAAGGCTTCAATATTGCATTTCTGGTACATATTACGTCAACATTGTATCCTACCCTTAGCAACAAAGGGATGTGCCAAATGTTTGTAACGTCATGAAGATTCACAATATTTGACATCTGCAAGGTAAAATGCACTGTCAGGACAAGAGCTAGGAAGAAAAAAGAACTCAAAAGTAACCTTGAAAGATAGAGGATTATCATTACCGAAACATGGCAAAATTGTGAGAGCTTGGCTTTCACATTTTCTTCTAGTGGCTGCGAAAAGTATAGAAAATTAGAAATTACCACGAGACCAATTTTCAGCAGCAAAGAAGAACAGACTTTGGAGGATTAAAGAATGCTGAATGTATAGTGTACCTCAGTACTGCGGCATGCTAAAACATCTGGTGCCAACCCAAGCGCTCTAAGTCCTCGAACACTATGCTGAGTAGGCTTGGTTTTCTATAAAGATAGGGAAAAATCCATTATTTTTCATGAAAGTAACTAAAATAATACTACAAATGTATATAGCCGAATGGTAATGCTATTTTTACAGGTTTTGGTTCTAGTGGTGTTTCTACTATTACCTTGTTATAACAGTGACTAAAGTTTTGTGGACTATTGAATTTTTCAGTGTAAAG